>JAODAL010041626.1:0-35690 GCA_025379985.1 Phyllomedusa bahiana | reverse complement strand
CAGGATATCAATGTCCATGAAACAAAATTGTTGAAAGCCCTTTTTCCGCACTTTTTAAATGTGGGGGTCATCGGGTTTTGGGGCTCATGCTGTCCCGGGACAGGTATAGTCAATGCCCGGGAAACAAAAGGTGGTTAAAGACTTTTTTTTTCCGGCACTTTTTTAAAGGGGGGGGCATGCGGGTTTTGGGGCTCATCTGCGTTCCAGGACAGGGAATTAAATGCCAGTTCAATAACACAGGGTTCAAACATACTGCCTTCGGGCATTTTTTAAATTTTGTGGGTGATCAGGTTTAAAGGGTCAGGCTGTGACAAACGGGATAAAAGGTCGGGTGACTTTTTTTCTGTGCTTTTAAACCTAAGTGTGTTCCTAAGATGAGCACGTATCCTTTGATTTTTGGGGGTTTTTAATTTCGCTTCCCCACCCTTTGTTTGGGTGTAAAATGAAGGTGTTTTTTCTCCCCCCAAAGACTTTAATGGTCATCGCGCAAAAATCCTCACTATCGAAAAACCTGTCGAAGGGGCCGACTACGCTACGATCTTCTCTAAAACCCAAATCGCTCAACACATTCTTGAGGAGTATTTTTTAAACCCAACTAGTGCTATAACTAACGAATAAAAACTTAGTTATCTCAGCATTTCCAATTAGAAACTTACAATTAATGAGATATTTTGGCAAAAAAATAAATCCCCCCCTTCCCAAAAGGGGCTTTGCCAGGATTTTGTAAATAAGCAAAACTTAAATTTTGATTTCAACACAAAAGGCAAGGGGAGGGAAAGCAGAGCGGCATCTTTAATTTCTCCCTAATGATTATAATTTGATGTTTTTTTCTTTTTTGTTCTTTTGCCCCCCTTTTCTCTTTTCGCAGTCATTCCGGGCATTGATAGCTGCTTCTCCATTTCCCTCCCTCAGAAGTTCATTAGTACAATTTATTGTGGTTTTCTATGCATTGCCTTTCATTAGCTAATATAGAGGAATAACTTTTAGGTTACGGGCATGCTCCTTATTTTCTGTTTTTGGTTTATTTTTTTGCTGGCTACAGAGCCTCCAATTATTTTCTTTCTCCAGGCAGATTGATAAGTTATTCTTTCTGCATCTAGGAAAATAACATCAGTGGTTTTCATTCCTCCTCTTGTGCTTCACACTGATGGGAAGAGCCCAATTTTTCCCGGTATTTGAAAAGTTTTTAAGGGGTTTGTAATGTGAACGCTTCTCATGCTAGGGGCTTGAAAGGATTCATTCTCTTTCCGAGTCTTACTATTGCTACATTTTCTTTTTTTCACTTTTCCATTGCTTTATCTTTTAGCAATATTCTATCCCTAGCTATTGAAATAAAATAATTTATATTTTATTGTAGACAAAACAAAATGTAAAAACAAAAAACTTTGTATTTCTTCTATATTGATATTAGTATATTCAAATGTGTATAATGTATATGCCAATAATATTTTACAGCTAAAAAATAATTTATATAAAACATACACAGATGAGTCACATTGTTGTGACCACTTACTACATTATTGTGACCACTTACTAATTTCGACATCAGCAGTGCAAACATAGCTCATGAAACCACATGTTTTTCTCTGGCTTAGTGGTTATGTACAATGTACAAAAGGTTTCCTGCACACAAATTTACAGTGGCCCCCAGTGGGTTTGCCATTTGAATGGGGGCTCATGGTTTCACAATTAGCACGGGGCTTATTGGGTTTCAAAGTTATATGGTTCAAAAGTTCACATGAGGGTCGGCATTTCATAGGGGCATGCGGTTTAGTGGCAGCCCAGAACGCACGTGGCTTATTGGTTAACAGGGCTGGGACGGCAGGAGGAAGGCAATACCGCCTAGGGCCACTCACAGAGCAAAAAGGGGGGGAAAGGGGGGATGGAGTGGGGGTGAATATTTTCCCAAGGGGGGCAACTAAGCCTTATTTGCCCAGGGAACTAGAACACCTTTCCCGTCAGGTGGAGCCAAAATACAGCATGGTGGTTCAGGGCTACACAATGTGGCCTGGTGGGTCTTGGTTAATACAGGCAGCCGAGGCTCATCATTAGCATTGGGCATGGGTTTAGTTTCAGCCCAAGCAACGTGGCTTAGTGGTTTTAAAAGGTTTGAAGACTAGGCAAAGGAGGTGACCCCCCCTTTTGGACCACTTCATCCCCGCAGAAAAGGGGAACAATGAGGAGTGGAGTGGGCTAAATATTCCATATGGGGGTCAACTATATGCTTTATTTGCCTAGGGCACTAGAACACCTTGTCCCAGTCCTGGTGTTTTGGGGGTATTGGGTTCAAATCCCATCAAGGACGACATCTGAAGGAATTTGTATCTCCTCCGTGCATTTGGGTGGTTTTCCTCTGGGTTCTCTGGTTTCCTCCACATTACAAAACCTAATCTGGAATTTAGACTGTAAGGCCCAATAGGGACAGGGATCAATGTAAATGATGACTGTAAGGCGAAGGTAGGTGACCGCCTAGGGTGCCCCTTCATCCAAGGCAGAAAAGGGGGCAAAAGGAGGGATGGAGTGGGCTGAATATTCCATAGGGGGTCAACTATATGCCTTATTTGCCTAGGGAACTAGAACACCTTGTCCCAGTCATGGTGGTTAGCACAGTGCAGGACGTTGGTTCAATGGTTAGCAAAGTACAACATGGTGGTTCAGTGGTTAGCACATTGTAGCACCGTGGTTCAGTGGTTAGCGCAATTAAGCACAGTGGCTCATTGGTTAGCACAGTGTAGCATGGAGGCTCAGTCATTAGCATAGTGTGGCATGGTGGTTGAGTGGTCAGTGCAGAGCAGCACGGTGGCTTAGTGGTTAACAGGGTTTGGAAGACAGGTAGGCAAAGGTAGGTGACCGCCTTGGGTACCACTTCATCCAAGACAGAAAAGGGGGCCCAAAGAGGGATGGAGTGAGCTGAAAATTCCATAGAGGGGTCAACAATATGCCTAATTTTCCTAAGGCACTAGAATACCTTGTCCCAGTCTTGGTGGTTTGTACAGGGCAGCACGTTGGCTCAATGGTTAGCAAAGTACAGCATAGTGGTTCAGTGGTTAGAACAGTGTAGCACAGTGAATCAGTGATTAACATTGTTCCTTTGCAGCTTTGGGGTCTTGGGTTCAAATCCCATCAAGGATGACGTGAGAGGAGTTTGTATCTCCTCCCTGTGTTTGGGTGGTTTTCCTCTGGTCTTCATTACAAACCTACTGATAGGTTAATCTGGAATTTAAACTGTAAGGCCCAATAGGGACAGGGAGCAATGTGAAAGATGACCTTCTCTGTACAGAGCTCAGGAATATTATGGTATTTTATAAATAAATAAAATATCACTTGTTGATGTGAATGTGAAAGATGGTATCTTCCATCAAGATAATGCGACATGTCATCCATGCCACACAGCTTGAAATATCCAACATTGGTTGGAATAGTAGGACCAAGACTTCTAAGTCCTACCCTCACCAGAAATCAACTGAGCATGTGTGGAGCCCCTGGATGTTGGTGTTGGGTCTATGGACCCTCCAGCAGCTGTGGAATGCAGTCGGCTCTAGTTACCTGGGACAGTCTACCAGGACTTTATTGATTCACTCCCAGTTCATTTATGCCAGTGTGAAAAGAGCTTTCATTGTGCTGTCCACTGGAAATAATAATAATAATAATAATAATAATAATAATAATAATCTAAAAATAAAATTATCTATTTTAATGGTTTTTTCCTGGTTTCCTGCAGTTCTACATCTATATCTTCACATAGAGCTCTACGTCCAGCCCAGGAGATCAGATGACATTTTTCAGGGAAGCCTTTGAAGACACAGCTCTGAGTTTGCCACACCTTGTTACAGACCACACCCTTACTTTTTCAAGCTATGCCTCCACTTTACAGGCTCCTCCCCAAACCATAAATCATAATCTCATACTTGAAAAAATCATATTTTTATGTCACGATATTCTTAGAGACAGAATTTTTTGCTTTTGGAGAGTATTTGCAGGATATGTTCATATTTTCACAGGTACCATGAGAGTTTTTCATCACTTTAGATTTGTTTCTTTTAGGAGGCTAGATGGAGGGAAAAAAAATATTTTGGCAATTTTTTTAAAAAAAATTTGTATTATTCGCCAATCAGATTAAATAATATTATTTTATGGATTGGACTGTTATGGACACAGCAATACCTCTTATTTTTAATTTTCTTAATTTTTTTTTATTGGGGAACCAGGAGTTTCAAGGTTTTCTTCCACACTAATTTTTTATAGTTCTAGTAAGACTCAACTATGCGATTGCTTCACTACTTTTATAATACGTAACAATACAATATCACCTCTAAACCTTCAGCATCCGAGACTTGCCAACTTTTGCAGGGATTCCAGGAGAGTTAGCAAATGTGACACCTGGGGCAAACCCCTTTATCCCCACCCTATTATTATACCAGTGCAAGAAACTTTTACTGAAAAGTTTTTAATAAAAATGTGAACTAAGAGCCTCAAAAATTGTATTCTAAGTAGCAGTAATGCTTTTCCAAAAATTCCTATGTTCTTTTTGATTGTTATTTTAGTCTTAGTAGTGTGCTGCCAGTATTGGATTGTGTTTGTTTGTTACTGCCACACCAGTATGCACCTATGCTCATTTTTTTCTAAAAAGTTTTTGGGATGTGCAGACCAAATATTGTTTTCTAGACTGTTTGTATGGGGGAGTGTCTGCCCTCTCTTTGTTTTTTGCACCCTAGCCACCTGAACAGGCTTTTAAATCAATGCAGAGTAGCTTGTAGCTGGAATCTACCCTTCCTGGAATGTGGAGGTCTGAACAGGCACCAATAGAAGTAATGTTAGAATAGGTTCCCACCTGTATTGAGGTCGCCTTGCTGATTGGCAGTTGGGCTTATGCAGTTTTGATCAAAAAAATGAACTAAGAATCTCAACATTTTTCCATGTGTTCTAAATAGCAGAAATACTTTTCCAAAAAATCCTATGTCCTTTTTGAGTATTTTAGTGCCAGTAGTGTGCTGCTGATATTGGATTGTGTATCATCATAAGAGAGGAAATGGGAGGCATTCACTGAGTCTGAGGTTGGCAGAGAGGAAGAAAGACAAAGCGGGCCAAATGATTCTGGGATGTACAGGTGAAAGAGAAACAGATTCTATACAGGAAATGCTGCTGCTCAGCTGCAAAGAAGGGAGGCTACATACAGCACAGGGGAACACAAATAAGCATGGGAAGCATCACAAGAAGTGGACAAATTCATGCAACAAAATGCTTTCCTTTCTTTTTCCCACAGGTAACTGGTTTAACCATAGGCACTTTTCAGTTGATACAGACATAAGGTTCTTTATTTTGCTTCTTAAGATAATAAATGCATGTGCTTACGATTACAAACAAGGACTGTTTCTAAAAAGAACATATTTTATTTTAATAAATTTTCCTAACACCCAAATGCAAGATGAAGCAGGGAGCGGAGTCCTATCTGCAGCCTTCTTATCACTGCACTTCATAAATAACGTCCCACTAACATCTTCATGATACTGAGCTTTGTTATCTTTCGCTTCACGTCGTTCTATGCACAACCTCAAGTATTGTTTTCCCACCATAGTCCACACTGAAAAGAAATATCTAGTTACATCTTGCACAAAAGCGGTTGAAATGACAAACTGTGAGTGAGCCATAAAAAATATTTATTTTTCCCTAACAATGCCCAATATTTCTACAGACAAGCAATTTACTTCCATTTTACATTTCAGCATTGGACGTTTTCCAGTTTCTATTTTTTGCCTTTAGCTTCTCGAATGAAAATCAAAGTGTATTTAGCAATCGCATAAGATGGGCTAAGTATGATTTCATGATTAACGATTTCTTATTTTGGCCCAGCAAATGACAAGTGCAGAAATGTTTTTCCATTTGTTTCATTTTAGTAAGTGACTATTGACGCTTCCAAAACCAAAATGGATAAAAAACAAGATGCAGCTTAATTGACACCGAGGCACGGAGAGTATGTGCAGTGCTTCATCGAGGAGTTGATGGAACAAACAGAGGAGGAAATATAACAGCAGATGATGAGCGAAATGGTAAAAACTAGGTAATGCAATCGTGCTCTGAGGATACAGTGTTCAGATATGGAAAATTGCCAGTGGAAATACACTTTCTGTAAGTGTATTGTAAATAGTTCAAAAACATTTGCACCTTTTGGGATCTATTTTAAAACAACAGATTGAGCAAATAAGTTATTGTATAGCAAACATTACACAAAAGCATAAATGTTAATTTGGGGAAATTGGAGGCTACTTGGTTAATGCTTCCTGACTCCCAGCACTCCTGAAATGTATGCGTTTTTTCAAAAATGAATTTTGTCCACACGATAAGCATTTCAGAAATCCACGCTAAAAACAAAAATCAACTGTAAAGTCATCCCTGTAGATTCAATTGAAAATATAAGGGCGACATGTCAGAAAACGGGCACTTCTATGCCAGTTTTGAGGCACATTAAATGAGTGTATAATGCGCCTGAGTAAATAAACCTGTCAAAAATCTGGCGTGTGGTCTGCCTTGTATAGCATATTTAATGCGCCTAATTTAGGCATATAACAAAAAAAGGCACATAGCATATCATTGCTAGCATATTTGATGCGCCTACTTTAGGTGCATTCAAATGTGTAGGGCCTGGTGTATAATGAGCCTAGTTTTATTGTATGACAGTATATTTATATAGAGAATAGGGCATCAACTGTTTTTTTGGTGCAAAATGCACCCAAAAAAAATGGTGCAGCCCTATTAGGACAAGTCGCTCTAAGTTGTAGATTTTCTAAAGTTGGATTTCAAAAAGTGCATTTTTTTTTCAAAATAGTTAAAAAAGTTCATTATTCCACCGTATTTTGCTTGGAAAAAGGCAGAAAATTTACTATTGATGTGAATTGGATGGCATGAAAAAAGACCAGAAAGCTTTATTTTTGGCGCATCCAAAACTCAATAGGGCTGTGTGATGCAAAAAGGATTGAAAAACAGAGTCTGAAAACCAGGTCAAAATCTGACGGACTTTGTGATACTGTTCAAATACTCATTGGTTTTAGGATTCAGAATCGGACGGGTATTTTGTCCTTTGTCGAATGGACGAATAAAGTTCATATCCAATAAATATGCTGAAATTGCTCTGTGTTATGATGCCCTAAATGAATCTTCCCCATTACTTTTATTTTTTTTTATCTTGGCAAAATTCAACAGAATTTATTGGTGTCACAGATGATAAAACCCCAGGTATTGTAGAGGAAACAAGTTACAGTATAGTCAGCATTACAAAAAGGGTGTAAAAGGTGAAGGGGGAAATTTGGGACTAATTTGTTAGTGATTCCTGACACTTTTTGCATTTATGTGTTTTTTATAAATGAGTCTGTGTAAGGAGTAATTTTGAATGCCATAGATATTCTCTCTCTCTATATATATATCCCTCCCTTCCCTTTCTTCCTCCCTCCCTCCCTCTCTATCTCCCATTCTCTCACTCCCACCCACATCCAGGGTGTACAATCTGGTCTTGCACACTCCCACCTTTAATTTTTTTTAGAAATAAAAAAAAAGGGGGCCTGTACCGGGTCGCCATTATGGCAATATTGGCAGTGCTCCTGTCAGGGATCCTCATCAAATTTCGAAAGCAAAAATGGTCTCATTGATATGGCGCAAGTTAGAAACTGGGAAAAGCAGGGGGCCCTGGAGCTTCACCTGTAAAGGGATCTGAAATTACTAATGGCCGTCCTGGATCTCTAATCAAGTGATCCATCAAAATTCTGTTCTTCAATTGTATTGAACAAAAAGTAACTCGTCACGTTGCTTTATCAAAAAGCTCAAGGAGATTCACAAGCAAAAATAAATTCCAGTAGCTGAGAAATAGAAGTTTTCCTGGTATTGTTCTTAGAAGTGTCTCGTTAATTAGCATGCACGTAACTCAAAAGCAAGTATGCAAAATTCTTTTGTTTCAGCGGCAATTAAAGCCATATGAAATGTATGCGAGAAGATACTTGACATGAATCGGGTAATTGTATGTATCATGTTCTGCGCTAATTTGATACAGTAGCTATTTTCTCAGCACCAATTAAAATGCCAAAATTATTGTAAGGCAAAAGGTACCTTGTCTAAGCATAGCATGATCCAAGAGTGAAGCCCAAACAACTTAATTAACGGTTAATTTGTCTTGTTTGACACAATTATTTTTTCAATTAAATTCTATAACTGAGAGAAGCCACCACTAATAAAATGATGAAGGTTTGGCTTCCACGTGCTATTGTGTCACCTATACCATAAGCTACTAATTACATTCGTTTTACACGTGCACCCCAAACATTAAAAGGTGACCTTGGCTCTTAAAACGCAAAGTGTAAAGCAAGACCCTGAGAAAAATAATGAATTATTGATTTGACAGGAAGCACTTAATAAATGTTTTACAATCTTCTTATTAAGCAATTTACTAGTTGCATTAAACAGTTGGATAAAATATCCCCGTTGCGTTGGTTGTATACCAGCTGTACACTCAGCGGTGTCCTGGCACTTAATTTAAGTAGTAAACACAAAAATCAAACTAGGAAAATTGTTAAAATGCTAAAGGATCTTCTTATCTGTATAAGATAACAAGAGATTATGCCCGGTTCTGGAGGCAGTGGAGTAGCTTCTAGTTGCAGGCAATTCCCCGGTGGGGGTTATTTATCAAAATATACAAAAGTTGTCAATGTAGGCTTCCACATAAATCAGAGTGCACCTATGCGAAAAACAGCAAAATTAGAACAGAAGATTGATTATATTTATACAGATGCAAAATTGACCAACAGTTCCAGCTTAGGTTTAGGTGTCTGGACTAGAAAATCCATTCTCAAATACGGTATTTGGAAACACTGAGTTAATGAAGGCAAAGCAAAAAACTCAAACTCCTTATCTGTGAGCCAAAATAGAAAAGCTAAAAAAAAGGATTATCTTGGTTTCTGTGGAGGACCCAGTGTATCTCTTCATGAAATAAGCAGGCAGTCGTTTCAATAGAAAATACTGTATATTATGCTGCATTTCACCGGTAGCGGTGCTAATGTAAAGATGCAGGTTGGATGACGCCTATTGCAGATGATGGGTGAAGTAGAGCTTATTATTATTACTATTTATTTTAAAGCGCCATTGATTCCAGGGCGCTGTACATTCATGGGGGTTATATACATAACATATGTCAAACAAGTACAAGGATAATGAAGAGTGACTTACAACTGGCACAACAGGGGGAGTGAGGACGCTGCCCGCAAATCTACAAGGAGGGGGAAAGAGACAGAAGGTGAGGGGCAGACATTTTTGTGGGGTAGTACAGTGGCAGCAGGGTTATTGAGGTTTAGGCAGTCCTGAAGGGGTAGGTTTCGGGTTGTTTTTGAGGCTGGTGAGAGGGGAGGGGAAGTGTTTGGGCATGATTTTCCGATAGGGGGAAGCCGGAGAAGCTTTGGAGAGGTTATGTGAGGATGAAAAGAGGAGGCAAGAAGGTGGTCCTGTGAGGACAGAGATTGCGTGAGGGGAATACCCTGGAAAATAAGCAGAAATATGTTTTAGGAGGGTTAGAGGTTAGGA
The DNA here is from genome assembly GCA_025379985.1 of Phyllomedusa bahiana. Lineage (NCBI taxonomy): Eukaryota > Metazoa > Chordata > Amphibia > Anura > Hylidae > Phyllomedusa > Phyllomedusa bahiana. The sequence continues at coordinate 26,132 of JAODAL010041626.1, read as the reverse complement.
GAGCATTGTAGATCTGGTTGTAATTTAAAATTAATTCTCGGGCAAGGGAAGCCAGTGAAGGGTTTGGGGCAGAGGGAAAAGGCAGAAGTTAGCGAGGGGAGAGGGTGGTTAAGATGGGAACAAGTTAAAAAAAGGGTTTTGAAGGGGAAAAAGAGTGCTAGTTGGGAGGCCACGAAAAGGATTTGCAGTATTAGACGGAAATGCAAGGCATAAACGCATTTTTGTGGGTGTCAAATTTGTGAATGGGCGAATGCGAAAAAATTTTTCAGGTGGGGGCAGGCAGAGGTAAAGGTTGGATGTGTGGTTTGGAAAGATAGAGAGGACGAAGATTACCCCAAGGCAAAAACTTGCGGAACAGGGAGAGTGAGACCTTTACAAGATGAGGTGGAGAGAAGGGGGGGAGGGGAAAAGATCATGAATTCTGTTTTCCCCCAAAATTTATTTTTTAGGAGACGGGAGGAAAAAAGGGAATATGGACGATAGACAGTCTAGAATCCAAGAGAGAAGAGATTGGTAGTAGTCATGTGGTGCACCGGCAAACAATAAACAGAAGACAATAACTTTACGGATAACGTCAGGTCTTTACTCGCGGCTCTTTCTCCATAAATATAACCTTCATAAAGGACTCTTGACAACCTCGTTTGTCTTAAAGGGTTTGGGTCATCAACCAAATAAAAAGGGGGTTTTTGATGGGTCCCTTTTTGGGGAAAAGGGTTGGCTAGCCCCAATAAACAAATATTTAGAAATTTCCCAGGGCCCCCCAATTTGGGGCTTTTTTCTGGGAATGGCGAATTTCCCGAAATTCGGTTCGTTCACTCCGGATTTCTCGGCAAAAAATAATTTTCGTTCCAAATTCTTCGGGACAATCACTTTAAAAAAAAACAGCTTTTTCCAGGCGCACAGACCCTGCAGGGTGCTGTAAACGTTGTGAATGCAGAGGACTTGGTTTGGTCTTCATAAATGTTGGGTTTTAGTATAACACGCAAATGATGCCCCCCCTTTTTAGAATCGCTTCACTTAAAATTTTTCCGGGGGCATTAAGGGGAAAAACTGACCAAAAAACTGAAGGGAATGTAGCCTAAAAGTCATGCCGAGAAAGGGGGAAAAAAAACAAGTGAGAGCTAGGTGGCAACTTAAAGGACAGGGTGGAGGTGACCGGCAGCCACACACAGAGTCAACAGTGGCACAATGACATTGGGGAGGTGGAAAAAACGGGAATGGGCCCACAGAGTGGCAAAATTTAAAAGTGGAGGTCACACAGCAGCAGCATGAGGTAGACCGGGGCACAATGACGGGGGGGTTTAGGCACAGCAGCACCACACCCAAGATGAGGCAACATGCACAAACTTTCTGGGGGTGGCAAAAACAGGAGTAGGCCACAGAGTGGGAAAATTTGACACATTTGGGGGTAGGTCAGGGCATCAGCACAGCACAGTAAGGTCAGACATTTGCCAATGACAGTGTTAGGCACGGCAGCAGCCACGCAGCACTGGGTCAGAAGGGGCCAATACTTTTCTAGAGGGGGAAAAAAAAACGGGATAGGCCACAGATGGGAAAAATACACATTTTAGTGGAGGCCCAAAAGGAAAAAAGGCCCAAATGGGGGGGGCCCCACAGCAGCACATGGGGGTCAACAGTGGACATGACACAGTTTTGGGGGTCAACGGCAGGCCCCAGCCAAAACAGAGGGCAAGCACAGGGGGAGGTAAAGACAGGACAATGACGAACCAAAAAAGTGTGGTAAGGGGGGCACCCCGGCGGGGCAGCACACGAAAAGGGGACAGGGGATGCCCCAGACAGAGTGGCACTTTAAAATGACACATGGTGGGCACGGGCAGCACCACAGCAGCCATGAGGTCAGACAGTGGCAAAATAAAAGGGGGGGGAAAAGTGTAGGCAGGGGCCCAAGAAAAGGGGGGGGCAGGGGCAGCAAATAGGGCACACGCACATTTGGAAAAAACAAATGGGACAGAGTCCCTTTGTGTAGGTCACGGCAGCACCACAGCACAGCATGGGTCGACGTGGCACAATGACTTTTGGGAGTGGAAAAAACAGGTAGGGCCACGGGGGGGGACAATGAACAGTTGGGGGGGGGAGACGACGGGGGGGGCGGGGGAATCTTGGGGGTCGGGAAAAAGGGTGGACAAGAAAAATTTGGAGGTGGCAAACCCCAAGAAATGGGGCCAAAAAGTGGCACAATGACAGGTTTATCAGGCAGCGCCACACCGCAGGGCGGGAGTCAAAAAGGGGGGGGCCCCAAAAGGACAATTGGGAGGGGCAAAAACAGGGGGGTAGGAGCCCAAAAGAATGGGGCAGGGGCCCCTAAAAATGTGGAGGTGGCCCAGCACCCACCACAGCAGCATGATTCAGCAGGGGCACAATGAATTTCTGGAGGTGGCAAAAACAGGTGGGCCACAGGTGGGAAAATTTAAACCGGTGGGGTGGAGAGGGGCCGGGGAAGCTGGCCCAATACCCGGGGGCCCCCTCCCAGAAAAAGGGCCAGCATGAGGTCAGACATGCAAAATGCCCAGGTGTATAAAACCGTCCCACAGAAAACAGCTGGGTCAGACAGTCCCCAAATGACAGAGTGTGTAGGTACGGCAGCGCCACAAACACATGAGGTCAAACAGTGGAAATGACACAGTTTTTAAAGGTCACGGCCGCAGCAAGAGGTCAGACAGTGGCACAATGACATTTGGGAGGGGAAAAACGCAGACCCGGGGGAAAAAGAAAAGGGGGGGGCCCAGAAAAATGAGGAACGGGGCAAAATGAATTCTGGGGGTGGAAAAAACACAAATAGGCCCAGGTGGAAAGAACAGTGGGGGGGTACGGGCACCACAGCACAGCATGAGGTCAAACAGGGGGAAAAAACAGGGGTGTAGGTCAGGGCAGCAGCCACAGCACACAGAGTGCGGGAAAAAGATTTTTGGGGGGGCCTCCAAAAATTGGGACAACCCCGTGGGGATCACGGGCAGAGCCACAGCAGCAGCAGGAGGTGGGAAAATGGCACAATGAAAAGGTGGTGGGTCACGCAGCACCACAGACAGCATGAGTCAACAGGGGAAAAAGACACAGTGTGTGGGCCCCGGGGGCCCCAAGCCCTTGAGGACAGACAGTGGCACAATAAAATTCTGGAGGTGAAAAAACGGGATAGGCCCGAGGGGGAAAAACCCAAAGTGGAGGGGGCGCAACACAGCCTGGGGGTCAGACAGTGCACAATGACGGGGGGGGGGGGGGGGGGGGGGGGCCCACAGCGAGCCAGGGTCAAAGTGGCACAATGACACATTTTTAGGAGGCGCAGCCACAGCAGCAGCATGAGGCAACAGTGCCAATGACACGTGGTAGGTAGGCGCGAGCCAGCGCAGAAATGATTGACGGGCACAATGATTTTCTGGAGGTGGCAAAACAGGGGCCAGAGTGGGACAAGGCACATTGTGGGGGGTAACAGCAGCCACACAGCAGCAGGGCAGGCAATGGCACAATGACAGAGTGTGTAGGTCCACACACCCAGCCAGCATGAGGTAAACAGTGGCCAATACACAGTGTGTAGGTCAGGCAGCACCACAGCAGCAGCATGAGGCAAATGGCACAAGAAAATTTGAGGTAGGCAAAAACAATGATTTTCCCCGTGGAAATGACACAGTGTGAGCACGCACAGCCACAGCAGCAGCATGAGGCCCAGAATGGCCCCAAATGACAATTTTTAGGTCACGGCAGCAGCCACACAGCAGCATGGGGTCAGGGAAAAACATTTTTGGCAAAAAAAGGGAACACGGGGGCAAAAAATTTGGATTCACGGCAGCAGCCACACACAGCATGAGGTCAACAGTGGCACAATGACCAGTGTTGAGGTCCGGCACACCCACAGCCAGCATGAGGTAACAGTGGCACAATGACATTCGGGAGGTGGCAAAAAAGGGGATGGGCCCACAGAGTGGCACAATGAACAGTGTGGAGGTCCGGCACACCCACAAAAGCAGCAGAGGTCAACAGGGGCACAAACAGATTTGGGAGGGGGGTGGCAATACCTGCCCCTGGGAAGAGGGGGGGTGGGTGGAGAAAGGGGCGGGCAAAATTTTTGGCATCGGGGGGTTTGGGGATCAGAAAGTGCTGAGCAGGTGTTTGAACCCAGACAAAATTTTCTCACATTTTGGGTGAGGCGTCATGGCTGATGTAGTCTGCCCCCCCAAAGGGAAATTGGTGTGTGGAAACCCGGCCTTTTTCCCACGCCTGATTTCATTTTGAAAAAAGGAGACGCCACATTTCCCATGGAAAAGGGGTCTCCGGGGGAAAACAGGCTCCCCCAAAAATGAACACCCGCTCTGATGCCCCCAAACGGGCCGGGCAGGACAGCTTCTCCACTGCAAATCCCGGAAAAGTTGGGGGCACACACCTTTTGGCTGCCCGTAGTCCAGGGGGATCTTCAACGGGTGGCAGAGTCTGCCCAAGTGGGCCAGCACCTTTGTTTCAGGGCTGCTCCGGGGTCCTGTGCTGTGGGCGACTGCCCTCCCATGGGCGGGTAAAGGGAACGTCATCAGTGACTCCAGATTGGGTTGTGGGGGATGGAGTTGGTCCTCTCCGACCCCCCCCCCCCACCTTCCCCACACCCAGGGGGGGGCGTTACGTAGCGCTGAAAACCCCCCAGTCAGCCCTGTCAGAGGGGGACGATCCCGCAATAGGACGGCCCAACGACTCGGGGGAAAATTTCCCAAATTATTTGAGTTTGTCCCCTCTAAATACTGGGAAAAAAGGCTCCCTTTTTGGACCGGTAGCGAGGGCCCCAAGGGTGGAGAGCCAGAAACACCCCTCGCCGGATGCTGACTATTCGGCTGTCACTACCAGGCAAATTTCAGCATGCTGCGGGCCATCTGCACAAGTGACTCCGGGGGGCCGCCCTCCATCTCCATTTGTAACTCCCACTTTTTGCGGGCCGCCTCGTCTTTAAAATCTCCACTACCCTCCTTTTCCCAGCTGCTCCTCTCCCCCTCTTGTCACCTGGTAAAAAATCCCATTTCACCAGACAATGCTTTCTGCTCCAATGCCCTCCCTCCTTTAAACCCCCCACCGGACTCATGTGGCCCCCAGATTAATTTGCCACGTTCCATCCCCCTGCCCAGACAGATTTTTCACACTTTTTTAGGACATAAAAGTGGAATGCTTTATTCACCCCGTAGTCCGGCGACTGACAAATAACGTGGCCTCCTCGAATGGCCTAACAAGGGCAGGTGCACGATGAGGCCACGGGCGACATCAAAGTTACACAGGGGGGGTATTTCCTTCCCCCTGATCATCAAAAAATTTTTAATGGGCCTTTCTCTGTTCATACAGTCGGTCCAACAGTCAGGCCCGGAATTCCAGCGGGTTTTAAAAATGCATTCAATGTGTTTGGGGAGGGCCTTTCTGCCTGAAACCGAGGGGGGGTTTCCTGGGTTTTTAGGAATGGATGAAGTGATGCACAGTTTCCGGCCTTTTCAGAATCAATGAAATCGGTGGAAAAACTTTAGGAACCTTTTTACAACCAGATTGAAAACCACGTGCGCCATGCAGGGCGCTCCTCATGACATGACACCATTTAATCCCATTTTTCCGTCACCGGGTTCCGATTTGCAGTTGGCGCGGAGAAAGCCACACATCGTTTCTTTTGGGATGACGCGGAGCAGTTCCCCCCCCCTGTGTGACTTCGTTCGCCGAGGGGGAAACCGGGGTAAAACTCGTGACACCGCTGTGCCCTACACTTGTGGAGATGGAGCAGTATTGTGGAGGGTGAGATGGGGGTGGTGGTGAGGAGGAGGGGGGGCAGGAGCCGCAGTTTTTTCAACGGGGGAAAAGAAAGCGGCGTCCCTGTCCAGTTTTGGGGTGCCGGGCCGGAAGCACATTCAACCCAGGGGGCCGTAAAAGGGAATGAATGGGCCCCCGACCGTATTTTCGTTTCCCAGGACGTCCGGGTTTCCGGGCCCTTGGAACAAATCGAAAGTCAAAAACCCCACCTTCTTGTTTTTACATTTTAGAAGTGCTGGTATTTTCCTTTTTGGGAAAAAAAAATTAGGCTGGAACCCCATCTCGGGTTTGGCCAACCATTGTTTCTCTGAAAAGGTCAGATCCACCATTTGGAAAAGGACTCCACCCAACAACTTGGGCAGGGGACGGTTCTTCGCAACTTAGGATGGTTTGGACCTTGTTTCTCTTTTGCAATCGCCTCGCGAAAAGATGTGGCCCTGAGTACGAGGAGGGAGCATCTGGCCGGGGGATGATTTCAAGAAAAAAAGCTCCCCTTCTGCAGAGGTGGTGGGGCCTTGATGGCTTAATGGCAGCTACCATGGGCCTTGGTGCTGCGGGCGGGGGAGGGTACCACCACTCTGAGCCACGTTTTTCCCAGGGCCACCGGATGTAGGGGGGCATGGTTGACGCAGGGCCCCCTGGGGGTTTGCCCCCCCGCCTCCCTTTCCTTCTGCGTTCATTTATTCCAAAAAATTACCCATATTCCGGCCCTCCGGTTCTTTGCAAAGAACTGCCACCCGCCGAATATCGGATTTTACCGCCAACGCTCCACACTGAGTGACTACTGCCGCCGCCCCGCCCCGTTGGGCCCCTGTTCCGTCTTCTTGGACCTCGAAAAGCGGGGTTTTTTTTAAACCCCGTGGCCGCTTTTTGGGTCCCCCACCCCACACTGCTGCTAGCCCGCGACTCACGGCCCCACACCCCTTGCTGGCTGCGCCGCTGCCTGACGCGCAACTGACGCCCCGTTCCCTGACATGATGAAGCCTTTCCCCACCCGGCTCCCCAAATGGGTGGCTAAAATCATCACTATTTTGTTTTATGTCACTCTTTTTCACACCCCTCTGGTATGCAGAGGCTGACCCCTCACAACTGACCCCATGCCCCTCCAACACTTTAAATTTGCCGCCTACTGCAAGAAGCAGGGGGGTATTTGGGCCCCTTTCTTTCCCCTTCCAATAGCTCTGACTGCCCCCCCAAATTGTTCATCCTCGCTATAATGGCCGAGCCAGACTACATAGTAGAAATTTGGGGTGAGGAAACCCATGGAAAGAGGGGGGGTGAGGGCAGGGGAGGGCCGCGCCCCCTCCCCGGGGGCCCTGCCCAACTAAGGGTTTTGTCTGACTTTTCCCACCGATCTTGGCTGCGGTTGTCAGATGTCATCTGGGGGGAATGGATACCTAGTCACCAATCAAGAACCCGGGTTTTCTGAACCCCACACGGGCCCCTAATGACAGCGGCATTTTGGCCCACCCATGACCCCCTCGCGACGTCCCCCTTGTTTTGCTGCGACCTGGGCCTGTTCCAGGAATGTTTTGTGCCACTGCCCCGCAGGGGCAAGCCTGCCACCTTCGTCTGACAATGTTTGTTCTAAAATGTACAGACACTGTTGATGAGAAAAGTCTGTATAGAAAATAACACCGTATTTGACTCCAAATTAAACCCAGTAACAAACTTGGGGAACCCGGATATAAAAGCTCCAACAAATGGGCCCGGAAAATTGACTTGATGTCCGTTTAAAACTTTGTGTTTTTTCGAAGAAAGGCTTAATTTCCCTTTTGGTATAATTATCTCAAATTTCTTCTGTGGGGTGAAAAAGAAAGTTTTTTTTACTGAGGCACTGAGAAAAATACTTGTTAACCCTTTGGTTAAATTGCGCCAAAGAATTGAGGGCCACCACAAACAACTTTGTAGCGGTTTCCAAATTCTTTTTTTACGCCACACCAAAATAAAATTTTAATTAACTTTTTCTTGTGAATTAGGCTACAGGAAAAATGTATATATTTTGGCTGAAAATTACGGTTTCTTGGGGGCACCACAGCTAAAAACAAGCTTAATTAACCCCCCGGGTGTAATTGCCCAAAGAATTGGCCCCCCACAAAATACTAATTTTTTAGCGTGGTACAGCGGGTATTTTTTTTACGCCAACAACAAGAATAAAATTTTAATTAACCTTTTTCTTGTGAAATTTGGCACAGGAAAAAAAGTAATTTTTGGCGGTGGAAAAAAGACGGGTTTTTTTGGGGTCACCACAGCTGAAAAAACAAGCTTAATTAACCCTTGGGAGTAAAATTTTTCGCCAAAGAAGAGCCCCACAAACTAGTAGCTTTGTAGCGTGTTACAATGCGGTTTTTTACGCCACAAACAAGAAAAAAATTGTAATTAAACCCTTTCTTTTTGAATTAGGACGGGAAAAAAGTATATATTTTTGGCGTGAAAAGACGGTTTTGGAGTCACCACACTGAAAAAAGCAAAACCCCTTTAATTCCCGGGGGCCCCCTGGATGTTTAAAACCGGGCGCCAAAAGAAAAATTTTTAAGCTTTTTGGATTCCAAAAAAATTAAAGGGTAAAAACTTTTTTAGTTAAAAACCGTTTTCCCCCTTTAAATTGGAAAAAAACAGAAAATTTTTAACCCCCTTTAAAAATACAAAAGGCTGGTTGACCCAATTGGAATTTAATGTATATGCGGGGCCGGGAACGCCAATATTTCAGATCGCAATACCCCAAAAAAATCAGAAAAAAACATTAAGAGAACAGTCTTGAACAAAGCTGAGACACCCCACAAAATCGCTATATAAAAAAAAATTTTTTCAGTAACAATCACCGCGGGGCACCTTCCCTAATCAGTACATGAGGCGGGATGGCTCCCCGGCGCGCCCCACTTTATATGGGTGAGTACAGAATCCCGCCGGGTTTTGATTGGGTTTATCTCTGCACAGTATGCAGGCTAGCCCTTCTTCTCACAGGTTTTTTCCCCGTTTAAAAACCCGTGCTCGCAGCCATTTTATCAATGAAAAGCACACTTCGTTCACTCGAAGTACCCCAAACTTCCACTTCGTTCAGAACCGAAGTTTTCCTGAAATTCTAAACGAAGTCCACTTCGTTAGAATCAATTCGCCCATCTCTACTTGTTACACAATTTTATTCGTGGAAATAAATTACAAAAACAAAACAAAGCATAGGAAGATAAAACCAATGAGGTTCATGTTATTGCACATGGCTCATTAAACTACAACAAATGTCAAAGGATGTTGATTATCGAGATGTCAAATATCGATGTTTCGGCTATTGAAGCCTTTTTCGAGCAACATCACAGGGATACATGTAATGAAGGGTCTAGTGAGACAGTAAATAAGGTGGACCATAGGGAAATCGTGTGGGAGTTATACAAGGTATAAGATAAGGCAATAAACGACCGGTGTTTTGGACTGATATGAAGGAATCCTAGGTTCGAAAGTAATAGACATCTGTGGAAACAGAGGAGTAAATGGAAGGATGTCTGTGATGCCCAGAAGAGTGCCGGACCTGTTGGTCTTGCCTTACTTATACCTTGTATACCTCCCACACCTTACGACTTGATAACCATTTTTCTATGGTCCACCTTATTTACCATCTCACTGAACACTTCAATTACATGTATCCCTGTGATGTCACTCGAAAAAAGGCTTCAGTAGCCAAAACATTGATATTTGAAATTTCGATAATCGACATCCTTTGACATTTGTTGTAGTTTAATGAATCTTGTTCAGTAATCTGGACCTCATTGGTTTTATCCTCCTATATTTTGTTTTTTGGAATATAATTCCACAAATAAAATTGTGTAACTACATCAAATTGTGTAGCTGCGTCACATTGGAGTGCTGTGGAACTTTCTAAATAACCTCTCTTGTCAGACCCAGTCCAGCTGTGCAAAGGTGCTGGTACCTGGTGCTGACCCAGTCCCAGCCCAGCCGTGCAGGATGCTGGTGCCGGGTGACTCAGAACACTCTCCGTCCTCTATAAGTGTCCTGTGCTCTTTTAGCAGCCCTCCAAACTGCTCACCTGTATTTCTGTTGTCCTACCCACTCAGCCTTCCTCTCACTCTGTGTCACTGTGTAACGGATGAAGTTGGGTATATGTGGATCCTCTGGGTCAACGCGAGAGATAGAGTTGCAAGCCGTGTTAGGAAGCAGATTCTAAGGGGCCCCAATTTCCTTACCAGAGCCTGCTGCAAAGCTGGATGAACTTAGCTGTAGGGAACCTCCAAGTCGCTACCCCCGACTTGGCTACTCACAGTGACAGACGAAGTGCTAGACGTAGGACTATGGAATAGGCAGAGGTGATGGGTCACAGGCAGGTAGCAACCAATGACAGGTATCAGAGTCCCAGCAGGTAGCAGCAAATAACAGCAGTATAGGTTAACGCAGGAATCAGACAGCAACCAGAGGTCAGGATCAATGTGGAAACATCACCAAACATCAACAAACTAACCCAGAGCACAGACAGTAAGTTCCTTAAGTCCCAGGTAGTAAAAGGTCATTGTCCAGGTAATTACATACTGTCTTTTCCAATCTTGATGATATGGAGTGTGCATACTATGGGAAGGAGCGTGCGCTCACAGGACTTCAGTAGAAGTGAGGACCAGAACAGGAGCAAGGGCAGGCGAGTACACACTGGCAGAGGGGACAGGGGCTACAACAAGAATATTGCATGTCCATGGTCCAGCGCCACGTGGACAGTCACACACTGTGGTCTTTTCCTTCTATCAGTTTCCACTGCTTTCTGGTGTTTCTTGGTTGTTGCTCCTCTTACAGCTCTGTAAAATCTCTGTGAGTGAGACTATACATTCTGCCTCATCTTGTCCTATCACTGGCTGATAGACAGGGTCCCCCTTTTTCTAAGTGTAGAGAGGCATCATCAATGATACCACCATAAAAAGGTCAAATAATAACATCACATAATGATCACATAGTGACTGAATAATACCACTAAATCATGACCACATATCACCACTGCATAGTGAATGAATAATACCAATACAACTGAAGAATACTTCCACACTGATCCTGAAAATAAGCCATTACGCTTCATCAATATTCCTCCCATACATTGACCATATAGTGGTAGGTACCAGTGTACTCAGGCTCTGCAGACTGTATATTAATGCTACAGTATAACCATATGGGGGTAGATACCAGTGTACACAGGCTCTGCAGACTGTATATTATCTCCATACAGTTACCATATAGTGGTAGATTCCAGTGTACCCAGGGTCTACAGACTGTATATTACTGCAATACTATGACCATATTGGGGTAGCTACCAGTGTACACAGGCTCTACAGACTGTATATTACTGATATACAGTGACCATATAGTGGTAGATACAAGTGTACACAGGCACTGCAGAAATATAAGTGTAGTCTCCTTTAGTGACTCAAGGGTGACATCTTCTCTGATGGGAGTGGTTCTCTTTCCCTTTCACTTCATCTGCTCCAGATCATAATTACGACTTCTCCTGGCCGTGCAGTGCCCCTGCAAAATTAACCACACAAACATCTTAGATTTCTCAATTTTCCAGCACCTTCCTAGCTGTTCCTATCACTGTACAAACACCCCATGGGGTGGTATTTGGAGTGGGGGGCATTGGAGTGATAGGTAGTGTGAGGGGGTTATAGAGTGTTAGCTGAAGGTTGTATTTTGTGTTGCCATTAGGCTACAGGGGTAAGAGGGGGGTACAGGTTACAGCTTACAAAATCTCCTGGGAAGGGGGAAATAGAGGACCAATCCCCCAGAGATTGTGGTGCAGTTGTAGCCCGTACTCCATCCCCTGCACCCCCAGATAATCAGCCATGACCTTAAAGGATGTAGGGAATGGAGTTTAATACTATTGGATTCACTGGACTATGTCGGACCAGCAGTGCATCTATTATGTTTAGTTGTCTGTACTAAAAATCCATTCTCGAACAGGGAATTAGGAAATACTGAGTAAACGGGGATAGGTACATTCAGGCCCCTTATCTTGAATTTAAGCTTTGCTAATAACTGCTTTAAAATGACCCACAGACTGAGGAGTCAGAGCGGGTTCAAAACTGCCTGTGAGCCAGTGAAAGAGCGTGCTGAGAAAACCCCTTTAAAATGAATGTCCACTATGTTATTTTCAGGTTAAAAATGTGGAGATTGATTTCTTCGTATGTCATTACAGAGTCTGGGTGGTAGCTTTCCTGCTACAAATTCCCTACATAAACCAAAAAATATAAACATAAGATTCTGGCTTCCTGTAGCCACCACTAGGGGGAGTTTAGGAGAGTATTGCATACTTTACATACATTCAATTGAATGATAAACAGTATGCAGTCAGCTCACTCTCGTGGCAGCTGAGGTTAGTCAGAATATTTTCCCTGAAATATATTTCTATATAGAAGTTTTGGAGCTCAGCTGACACTGGTCCCAGCCTCTGTCCCTGCTTTTTGGGGAACCCGACTCCTTACTAGGCCGGCCCCAACCAGAAGACTGAAGACTGCACTGAGCCAAGTGAAAACACAGACAGAGACAAACAAACACGGAACAAACAAGAGTAGTCGGGCAGGCCAAGTCAGTAACAAACGGGCAGCGCAGTACAAAACATGAGACAAGAGAATAATCAGGGTATAAGCAATTGGCAGAGAACACAGGAGGATCAATGTGAAAAACAGGTGAACTATAGGCAGACGAACAGACCATATAGCAGGCAAGGCAAAAAGGGAAATTAATCCTTTAAATAGGGAACAGAGAACGAGAAATCAAGACTGGATAGGAGATCAGAGCTGTCACTCAAAAGGAACCAGGTTAACTAAGAGTGTGCCGGAAGGTTCCTGGCCACGGGCGTTGGCCAGGAAACAATTAAGCACATAGAGAATTAGCCCTAGTTCACACTGGTAAAACAAATAAAAGGCATCAGTTAAAAAAAAACATGGTTTTCGCCGCACGGCCGACGACCAGAGCCCAAAGTTGGGGGTCTGCTGGGCATGATCATGACATCAGTATCATAAAACAAAGCTTCACCCTCTATAAAGATTCAAGTGCATAACATGTTGCAGGTGTGACGATCCACTCACATTCGGGACACCCTCCTGGACCGTTCTGGGGGTCGTTTAACTCAGGATCGACGCTTGGGTCAAACGGATGGCACTCTGACAACGGCTTCTTGTTTAAAACTCAGCCTGTTTTATTGTGGCACAGGTTTAACATCTTTCAACAAACAACAGAACATAAATAAAATCCTCAGGCCGTCAGGCCACTAACTAAACTTACACACGTTTAGCCCTCAACTACCAGAGGTCTGTGCCTACTGCACAGCCCCACAAACACTTTTGCTTGCCAGTCTCTACTGGTTCCGCCTTCTCCTAAGCCTCCGGGGCCAGAGCCTCTGTCTCCAGCTCCTCTGCTGCTCCACACTCTGGTAGCAGACCATGCCCCCTGATTACCTGTAGTAGGAGGCCTCTTATAGCCATCCAGGGACTGGCCCAAAACTTGGCCTGGAAAGTGGGGATCTGGAACGTGGGAACAGCCACCCACCCATCTGCAGCTGTTCTGGAAAAGCCAACCCATAATGGCTGGACATCAGCCATACTACGTAGAGTGTCAGCAACCTAATGTTGCTGACCGATAACACTTGGCTTCCCCCACCGAGACCAGTCCCTCGGTGGCACATTTCTTGCAGGTATCCAGCCGTACGCCACCTAGTGGCAGCACCATGCGCCCACCTATGGTTGCTCTGCCACATAGGGTAGAGGAAAAACCTACACCTCTATATAAGATTATAGGAATTTCTTCTGCGGCCTCCAGTTGTTCCTGAAAGTTTACTGAAAAATCTAGCAGTAAAACAATAAAAACTGGAATTACTGCCTAGAAGTCTGATGAGCCCGCACACAGTATTCACATTAATATGTATGAGGTCTAGATCACAAAGTATTATTTGAATATTTGCCACATCAAACTGCATTATACAAGGAGGCGCTCCCTGCTGGCGAGCAACAGATAACGTCCAACTTCTCGAGGAGATAGGGCCCCGTGGCTTTACCATTGGGAGTCAATGGTCTTTAGTCCTGAGCCACTGTTCTGAAAGTTGTCAGCCCGTCCTTTAAGGTGCTTCATTAGGTGGTGAAACATGACAGGTCCTGCAGACAAGCACAGCAGCGCCATGCAGTCCGGGCACGACGGATGCCAGATCTGAGGAGCTCGCCTGTCGCCGTTCCTCGCTTTTTCATCACTTCTTCGGCAACGACAAACAAAATAAAACAAGATGAAAGAAATCGTGAAATGTAATGAACGGCAAAGAAATAGGTTTTAACAGTTCAAATGTGAAAATATCCCAATGGTATCGTGAGAGTGGGAAAGAAGTGTAAAAGGAGGAATGTGGAAGGAAGCTATTGGTGTGGCTTTCAAAGGAAGGGGGAAACGAGAAAAGAAGCAAAACATTTCTGAAATCACATACCATGGAAAATGGAAGGATTCGCAGTCAACATTTACCTTCTATATATTAGTATGATGAAGCCATTGTCAACTAACATCACTGCTGCTAGAGAAGCGTCGCTCTGGAATACGATGCCTGATGTATGGACTAGAGGTATACAGTGTATAGGGTGTATGGACTAGAGGTATACAGAGTACAGGGTGTATGGACTAGAGGTATACAGTGTACAGGATGTATGTACTAGAGGTATACAGAGTACAGGATGTATGGACTAGAGATATACAGTGTACAGGATGTATGGGCTAGAGGTATACAGTGTACAGGATGTATGGACTAGAGGTATACAGAGTACAGGATGTTTGGACTAGAGGTATACAGTGTACAGGGTGTATGGACTAGAGGTATACATAGTACAGGATGTATGGACTAGAGATATACATTGTACAGGATGTATGGACTAGTGGTATACAGTGTACAGGATGTATGGACTAGAGGTATACAGAGTACAGGATGTATGGACTAGAGGTATACAGTGTACAGGTTGTATGGAGTAGAGGTTTACAGAATACAGGATGTATGGTCTAGAGGTATACAGTGGTACAGGGTATATGGACTAGAGGTATACAGTGGTACAGGGTGTATGGACTAGAGGTATGCAGAGTACAGGGTGTATTGACTAGTGGTATACAGAGTAGAGAATGTATGGACTTGAGGTACAGTATACAGGATGTGGAGACTAGAGGCAAAGTAATATCGGTACAGGATGGCCGAATAGACTTCTGTGGGTCCAACTCAATGGAGCCATAGTAAAACCATTTACATGACCCATTATTATAGAGGCTCCAATGCTTTGTGGCTTGAGAGTGAACTTCAGACATGTACTAATTAATAGATTCAACTAAAACTAAGTGGTCTCTACCTCCCACGGTCAAGGAGTCATGAATATCGTATGACAAGACTGTGTTTTGTCCACAGCAGTGGAAGCAGAACAGGTGCAGACATTTGCCTACCTTTGGTAGTGCCCAAATCCTGTGTGCTTCCTCCACTGCTCCATTGTGGGCTCGCTATCCTTTGGCAGGTTGATCGCCCATGTGCATGTTGATGTCAGAACAAAGCGTGATCTTGTGACAGTGTAAACAGGGCCGGGACAATGGGTAGGCTCAGATAGACAACTTCCTAGGGTGTCACTTCATCTCAGGCAGGAAAGGGGTGCAAGAAGGCATGGAGTGGACTGAATTTTCCATTGGGAGGGCGCTATGTGTCCTATTTGCCTCGGGCACCAGGATAACTTGTCCCAGTCCTGGGTGTAACTCTCACGCAGCTAGGACTACTCTGAGAGTGTCTGTACAGATTGACACGTTCCATTGACACTGGGTGTTAGAGACCACTAGCTGTTAATGTATTCATTAATTAGCATATTAGGAGTAGGGATGAGCGATTATAATCAACAAAGTTAAAATCGGCACGCACTATTTTAGGTGATAATCTGCAGATAATCTATTACTATCGTGCCATTTTCGGCGCTTCTTGTCATTTTGGCGGCCAGAAAATCAGCTCAGAGCATAGAGCAGTTTGAGCTGGGTGTGCGACGTCATGACTGTGATGTGTATGGTTGTCATTGGCTGGAAAAATCACATGACCTCGTTTTGCATAGATCAGCGTTTCCTGTTCAGCATCAGTCTTTCAGTGTCTAACATTAGCGCAAGACGTGTGCTGCGTGTCTCTCAATACAGCTCAGCTCAGAGACACAGTTCTTCTCTTTATTCATACAGACAACTATGCTTTTAGCTATGAACATTAGACTATAGGTAGATTAGAGAATTTCAGTTCTTATTTAGTTATACACAAACTTTTAAAGAAGCATCTAGCGCTGTCCAGCCGTGGTGAGGGGGCAGGAGGGGGGAGCGGACGGACAGACAGACAGACAGGCTTTGGAAAGGAGGGTGTATATTGTGAAGCCCAGACTCTGATTTGAAACTGAATTTAAATGGCATTTTTTTACCACTTTTTGGCCAGCACACCTCGCACCTGAGGTGAAATTGTACCTTTTATTTTGTTTGTCCCAGTTTTTTTTTTTCAAATAGCCACCTTGTACTTAAATTTGGATACAGAAAATTTGTAGTAACTGTTGGTGTATTTCATTGGTACAAAAACCACAGTTTGTTATTCGTATAACTTTTAAATAGCTGTATTGCACTTAGTGTCGCCCCAGTTTTTTTTCAAATAGCCACCTCGTACTTAAATTTGGATACAGAAATTTAGTAGTTACTGTTGGTGTATTTCATTGGTGCAAAACCCACCTTTTATTATCCGTATAACTTTTAAATAGCTGTATTGCACGTGGTGCGGCCCTAGTTTTTTTCAAATAGCCACGTGGTACGCCAATTTTGATAGAAAAAATTTCTAGTAACTGTTCTTGTTTGTCATTGCTGCAAAAAACGTAATTTCTCATCCATGTAACTTTTGAATAGTTTAATCGCGCTCGGTGAATCTCAGTTTGGTGCAGATAGCGCACTTGTATGATATTTTGTTGAAAACTATCAATTCCTAGTCCTACTGGGCAGTAGTAAATCTCAGGGACTGAAGGAAGAACACTGTTGATTTTGTGTTACGGTTCTTCCACCAGACCGCATTTCACAGGTATTCGCTAGAAACAATTCTGTTTCTAATCCTAGTTGGCTGTTGGAAATTAGAGGGATTTAAGAATAGCTGGGATTTGCCGTCTTTCAATAAGAGACTGTCAAAAACTCTTCCATACCTTCTTAAATTTTTATCTTTCTGAACATGCAGGTGGTAAGGAAGCAAAGAGGGGTTTAGAACATGGAGGTAGAGGTACGAGAGAAGGTGCTCCTTCCAGTGCTGGCGACAACAAGCAAGCCAGCGGATCATCAGGCCTGTCATCGCTAGGTCGGTGCCCTGTGAATCTCAGTAATGTACAGCGTTGCCAATTTGTTTTTCAGTGGTTAATGCAACCTGCATCCAGCAGTCTTACCTCCTTGTCCTCCCAGTCACGGCCACAAATGTTGTCATCATCATTGTCATGTGGGTCATGTGGGTTTAAGGGTCATGCTGAGGTCCAGGACAGGGATAGTTAATGTCCAGTTTAACTAAAATGGTGGCTCAAAGACTCCTTTTTCCGGCACTTTTTAATCTGTGGGTCAAACAGGTTTAAAGGTCATGCTGTGTTCCAGGACAGGGATAGTTAATGTTCAGTTCAAGTAAAATGATGGTTCAAATAATGCTGCCTTCTAGCACTTTTTAATTTGTGGGTCATGCAGGTTTAAGGGTCATGCTGTGCTACAGGACAGGGATAGTGAATAGTCTGTCAGTTTTTTTCTGCGACTCTTGGTGCCTAATTGTCTTGCCTAAGATGTATCACGTATCCATTTGACTGTTGTGGATGTTAATTCCAGCTTCTCCAGCCCTGTTTGGGTGTAAGAATGAAGGTGTTGTTCCTCTCCCATAGACTTTATTGGTCATCGGCGAGAATCTGTTATCGACTATCGGAAATCGTCTTGATAATTGTCGATATCGACCATCGAATCCATAACGATAGTTGTCACAATCGCTCATCAGTAATTAGGAGCCAAAAGCAAAATCACCAATTGTGGGGTTAGGGTAAAAAAAAAAAACTGCAGTCAGGAGACCACAAGGCATAAAGGTGCAGGATGATGTCAATTTCTTTTTTGGGACATGACAAGTCTATAAATGACAAGGGTACCATCAAAGTAGTGTTGGCAGTATTGCCCTGACCAAATTATTTTTAATAAGGGTATAGGGAATGAATTAGGCCCCATTCACATTCATTTTTTGTACCCCTGTTGATGATATCTGTCGGGATACCGTGAAAACGTATCCCAGTGGATACTATGGTGGGGATGCAACAGGGTCATTGCCTTCTATAGTGGAAACACAATCCTTTTTGGATATTTTCCCTATTTAGCAAAGTTGACCACGCTTTTGTGTTCGACCCAAAAACTGGACACTTAGCTTAACAGGGCAATCGACCGATTAGAACTAGGTTCTCCCTATGGAAGGCAATGGTACCGTCATGGCCCGTTGGCGGTATTCATAAGAATATATTTTCTGGTATCCAAATGGATACCAGACACGGTGGATGAAGACATGATGTAAATGAGACTCTGGTATTGCTAGGACATGACTGGTTCAACTAAAATAAGAAGGAAAAACTTAGGCTATGTTAACACAACTTAACTGTTGAGCGCATTTCAGCATGTAATTGCAATGCATATGCCTGGAATGCACCCCATAATTATTGTACATCGCAGGAGACAAGTGACATGTCACTTCTTCGTGGCACTAACGTGCTGCTGATCATGAAAATTAATCGAGCAGGCCCCCTTGTGCTTTAGGAGTACGCGCTGGACAGCGCATACTTCTAAAACACCCAGCATATTGTGGCCCGTACAATGCGCTGCAATATGCCATGTGAACATATCATAACACTCTAAATAGCTCTCCCTTCATGCTTATAGTGTTGGCCACTTTAATAATCTTAATTTACTAGAAGGGTCTTGGACCTGAAGGGTGTCAGGCTGCTTAGTCCTTCAGTGATCAGCTTTAATCCCTAAGGGAATTTTGAAGCAAGTGAGTAATTTCTGTACAGTGTCCCCTTAGGGCAAATGCAGCACTACACAGTTTAAACAATGTATGGACCATGCAATTACAAAATGTTCCAGGCAGTGTCGGAGTAGGGTTCCTAGGGCCCACAGTTGTAGTTGATTCTAGGTGTCCTCCAATTTAGCTGTTTCTGGGTCCACTGGTGGAGTTTATTTTAGAGCCCACATTACAGCTACTGTACATGACTGTACATGCCTCTTATGATCTTCCTCTTGCATTTTGCATCTCTTTCTCAGCATTTTTGCCTCTTCTGAGGATGTATATGCAGTTAAAAAACACCTTTAGGTCTACCGTGCTCAGGGGCCCACCGGGGGTTTCCCCTATTCCCCCATTGGCCAGTCCGAGCCTGATTCCAGGTCATCCAGAGAGAAATGTCCTTCGCAGCTTCTCTCTGCTCTGAATAGTTAATGTTTCTGGACGAGGGAGCCCCAGCTCTTTTCATTATGACAAGGAATAGGAAATAGGGTCTTCTAAGTTGGACAACCTCTTTATGAGCACTTGACAAGAGGGTGGCAAACAGTGGACACTTCCGAACCACAGACTGTAAATCACACACCCTCAATATTCCTTTACAGCTTGTGTAAATTGAAACAAAGTTCATGGGTTCCTGGAAAATTATTTAGCCCATCAAATATATAGTATCTAGAATGTTATTCTGGCTGAAATGTTGCAATGAACCGACAAGTGTCAAGTACATCGGAAGCCGTCTATTCCGTGCTCCGCTTCACCTCTCAGCCTCAACGAATATTTCTGCAAGACACATAATGGTATAGAAGTAATGTGATGTGTAAGTACATCATACTCCCATAGTGCTCTGTTCATCTCAGCTCATGTTGTTGTTCTTCTTTATGTGTTATTATAACGTTGTGTCTTTAATAGTTTTTTAATGTGTTCATTTTTGCCTTTAATGGAACCAGAATAAGCCGCGCGTATGATTATTTCATCAAAATAATTGTCCAAAATTTACCATAATTTAAGTTAAGCGCATTTAAAGAAAACACTCTTACATTTTTAATGTAATCACTAACTCCCAGTACAGTGTTCTGAATTGGCACGGTGAGGCGGTGATATCCAAACAACTATTGCAAGCACCAGGTTTGTTTCCTGTGTATTACAATCCTTCTTATGATATAAAGCGAAAGCAAACTGTTGGATTAACTCTATTTCTACAGTAAGTCAAATGCATATTGTTAACATGTTGGATAGGCTTGAAGGTATGAGGTCAGGCTGGTGTCATGTGGCTTTCAATATTATAGTTTATTTATACCACATATATATATAATATTCAATGCTGTACAGAAAATGTAACCCCTCACATTGGCAACCTGAAAACCCAACTCTTCCGGAAAGCCTATAATCTACAATAACTCTGCCGCCCCTACACCCCTCACAAAGATGTCTGCCCCCCACCTCCTGTCTCTTTCCACCTTCTCTATAGATTGTAAGTCTTCATGGGCAGGGTCCTCTCTACTAGTTGTTAGTCATTTATCATCACCATTGTACTTGTTTGGTGTATGTTTTTTTTTTATTAGGTAAATTTTATTATTTTCAAATAAAGACTTTACAAACTTTGTGAACGTAAAATAAGCATAGACTTATGCAAAAAGTATACGAAAAATAAAAAATCCATATAACAAACAAAAATATGCCATAATCAATTCTCTAGTAGAGAACAACGAAGGTTATCATATAAATTGCAAAACCCAATGGTAGGAACGAAGTATATCATTAATAAAAATATATATCCACTGCACACCAATCAAGTTCAATGCAAAATTATAAATATTTATTGTAACACTAGAAGGGAGGTCATCTATATCATTACAAAAACATACTCAGTAAGTATTGTACATAAAGTAATAGATGTAATAGAGTAGCGACGTTTTGGCAATGAGCCTTTATCAAGCAAACATCTAGATGGTTGAGGAGAGTGATTTTGAGAGTAGTAGTAGTAATGATGGCAGTGTGCTAAAACGAAAAGGCTGGAGTTGTAATGGAGAGTGAGTAGCAAATAGTAGGCAAAAATGAGTATGGCAGAATATAGATAGAAGTAGCCCAAATGCGGGCATCAACGGCATCAGGGTCTAGGAGAAGCTGGACGTGACGTCCGGGGCTGGAGAAATCCAGAAATCAAAAGAGCCAACATTAGTATGGGCTCGAAAGGTCAAATGTTGCAAGAGATTGAACACAGCGAGAACCAAGCCCCAACCCAAACCTCAATATGAGGGTTCCAAGTTATTTAAAAAAGGATGATTCATAGTTACATAGCTACATATAGTTACATAGTTAGTACGGTTGAAAGAAGACACGTGTCCATCAAGCTCAACCAAGGGTGGGTAAAATGTGGGTGAAGGGAGAGAGACAAGGACATTATGCCCAGCCTCACCACTGGTTAATTACCTTGAAACCCACAAGGGCATGAACCAATCTGCTCCAGTGGAGACTGTATCTTTGCCCCAGAGCCTCCACCAGCCGGGACCAGAATTTTACAGGGTTAAGTTACGCATTAATATTCTTTAGTTTCCAGGTAGGAGATCTAAGCCTTTCTTGAAACTCTTACAGTTCCTGTGTGACCAGCTCCTCAGATAGGCTAATTCCACAGATTCACAGTTCTTACAGGGGAAAATGCTCTTCTCCTCTGGAGATTGAATCCTTTTTTCTCTAGTCGAAGGGAATGTCCCTTGTCTCTTGAGGGGGCTTCACATGAAATAATTTCTCCCCCTACTTACTGTAGGGACCATCTATATATTTATATAAATTAATCATGACCCCCCGAACCCGTCTTTTCTCAAGACTAAATGAGTTCAATTCTACTAACCTTCCTCATAACAAGATGCTCCATTCCCCTTATAATTTTGGGTTTGCTCGTCTTTGTACTCTCTCTAGCTCCATTACATCTCTTCTATAAACTGGGGCCCAGAACGGGAAAGTATATTTCTAAGTGAGGACGCACCCAATGCTTTGTACAGCGGTAGAATTACATCCATGTCCCGAGAGTCCATGCCTCTTTTAATACACGCCAATATCTTACTTGCCCTAGAGGCAGCTGATTGACATTGCATGCTATTCTGTAGTCTATGATCTACAAAAACCCAGATCTTTCTCAAAAGTGATTCTTCAAGTTATTTCTCCCCCTAGGACATATGATGCGCAGTTTATTTTCCCCAGATGCAGAACCTTACATTTATCTACATTGAACCCCATTTGCCAAGTGGATGCCCAAGCACTCAGTGTGTCCAGTTTGCTTGCAATTTTTTGAGCAACTTCCATAGATTGCACTACCCTGCATAGCTTTGGTGTCATCTGCAAAAAATTGAGACGGTGCTATAAATTTCCTTCCCCCTATATCATTAATAAATACATTAAATAAGAGGACCTAATATGAGCCCTGCGGCACACCACTCACGACCGGGACCACTCTCTGGGTACGACCCCAGTAGCCAGTTTTGTTTCCAATTACACCCCTTTTAAATCTCTAACCCAATGGTTCTAATTTACCCAACAAATGCTTATGAGTAGTGTTGGGGCGATTGGTTGGCTATCCGAGATCCCGATCGATAGTCGTAGTCGTCCGCTATCGATAAGGTTTTTCGATAGTGAGCGTCGATTTTGAGCGATGACCATTAAAGTCTATGGGAGGCAACAAAACCCCTTTTTTATTACACCCAAACAAGGCTGGAGAAGCTGAAATTAACAATCCACAGCAGTCAATGGATAGGCTACATTTTAGGCAACACACTTAGGTTATAAAAGTCACAGAAAAAAAGTCAAGACCCTTCACTAATCTCTGTCTTGTACCACAGGGCCCGACCCTTAAACCCGCTCACCCACAAATTGAAAAGTGCCAGAAGGGAGATGATTTGAAAATCATCTTACTTGAATGACATTGAATATCCCTGTCCTGGGCCTCAGCATGAGCCCCAAACCTGCATGACCCCCACATTTAAAAAATGCCGAAAAAAGGAAATCTTTCAAACCACCATTTTAAATTTTCACTGGACATTGACTATACCTGTCCTGGGCCACAGCATGAGCCCCAAAAACCTGCATGACCCCCCAAAATTTAAAAGTGTCGGGAAAAAAAGGAGTCTTTCAACCACCATTTTTTGTTTCACTGGACATGGACTATACCTGTCCTGGGCCACAGCAGACCAGGGCCGGAGTTTTCAAATGGGTTTCGGTGAGAGCCCAGGCTGGCGTCCGTCATCATTAAAACACGCAGGTTAAAATGCCCTGATGACGCAGCAACGAAAACTGTCGTGCTGAAGCAGGGGTGCGGAAGCGGAAGTGTGAAAAACTCCAGCCTTCCTCAGTACACAGTCAATACCTGGGTAGCGCTTGTCCTCCGTATTGAGTGTGGCCCAAATTGAGCTTCACTTGGAAATACTGGTGGTTAACGCTCTGTTACACCCAGGTGCCCTTTATCTTGGCATTCTTTTTCTCATTTTACTCAACGTGCTGGAGGAATGGTCTCTGTACTTTTGTTCTCTGTCCGTGCTCCATACTCCATGTCCTCTGAAAAAACCCTACATCTGGTCAAGTTTCCTGTACCTCCCTTGTACAATTCAGAGGAATTTTTTTAACAGCTATTTTGTACATGCAAGTTTTTTAGTACTTTAATTCTAGAAAACACATTTTTAAAATAGGATGGAATCCAACCATGTCTTTGTTTCTCTTTTTTTCATTGTTTTTAAATGGGTTGTCTCAATACAGGATTGATAGCTATGTTAAAGATCTTGCAAATACAAGTCATTTTTTCAATATGTGTCCATTAACAGTGTCCTACCTATTCCTGTTTCTGACAGCACCATCACCCTTGAGCCACTTTTTGACTAATTGTGAAGAACAAATGTCTGTTAGAAACAACATTTTTTAGATAGGACCTGTAGTATAGCTGCATGTCACAGCAAAATGCCCCCAAAAATTCAAGCATGACCCTTGAGCCACTTTGGACAATTTTGAAGAAAAAATGTCTGTTAGAAACAACATTTTTTAGAATATGACCTGTAGTATAGATGCATGTAACAGCAAAATGCCCCAAAATTCAAAGCATGACCTTGAGCCACTTTGGCAATTGTGAAGAACAAATGTCGTTAGAGAAACAACATTTTTTGAATGGGCCTTTGTATGCTGATTTCAAGCAAACCCCCCAAAATTAAGCATGCCCCTTGGGGCCATTTGGCAATTTTGAAAAACAATGTCTTTTGAAAAAACATTTTTTTTATAATAGGACTGTAGTATTGCGGCATTTCAAAGAAGCATGACACAAAAAAATTATAAAATGATTCTCAGCCATGTTAAAATTGTGAGGGAGAAATGCCACTTAGAAGCCACATTTCTGTTCCAAAGGACTATGATTATTGCTGTATCTCACAGCTACATGACCCAAAAAATTATAAATATGACTTCTCAGCCACTGTTAAAAATTGTGGGGAGAAATGCCACTTAGAAGCCACTTTTCTGTTCCAAAGGACCATATTATAGCTGTATCTCACAGCAACATGACCTCAAAACTATTGACAATGCGAAAACTTCTTAAGATAAAGTGAGTAAATGGAATACGGTGTTGTCATGAAAACCTTGCTGTCTTTTACAGTCTCCTCACAGCAAAAACCAGCAAAATGAACTGTTGGGAAAAGAGAATAAAAATTGCAGTAAGAAATGATCATTTTAAAAAAAAGTTTTCAAGAGGACCATTTCTGTTTGAAAAGGAATGTGAAGTAGACCGGCAACTAATCGGTGACCTCGGCAATTGGGGCCACAAACATCATCAGAGATCCATGCCTGATTCATCTTGATGAAAGTCAAACGATCCACATTATCTGTGGAAAGCCGGATGCGTTTGTCTGTAATGACTCCTCCAGCTGTGCTGAAGGTCCGCTCAGATATGACGCTGGCTGCTGGGCAGGACAACACCTCTATGGCGTGATGAGCCAGCTCGGGCCATTCGTCCATTTTGGATACCAGAAGTCTATTGGGTCGGAACACATGCAAAAACATCGGTGTTGAGCGCAGATAGCGTGCACCATGATCTTAAGTGATCTCTGTGTGTTGGATGTGTGCCCTGCATTGCATGCGTTGGTGAGGTGGTAAACAAAGATTGCCACCTTGCCTGCTGCTGTCGCTACGCCTACTTGGCACTCTACTGCTGTCACGTCGCTGATGTTGTTCCACCGTGACATTTGGGGAACGTGAAGCAGACGCAACAGATGTCTCCAGTTGATCAATCAGCAAGGTCTCCATTTCCTGCATTTTACTCTCTATTTGGGTGGGTGGAAGGAAAGTGCTGAGTTTTGTTTTGTACCGGTAACTGTTGTTCATTTTGATGGCCTTAATGCGAGGATCATGTTGGAGGAAATGAAGCATCCAAGCACTCATGTGAGAGATGGACCCTTGATTTCCCAAGCCTCTGGGTCGAGGGGCACTAGGCAAACTGATCTTCTCATCTTCCTCCTCGCCTCAAATTCGCGCCAACCTCTTTCCAAGGCAGGGACGTCGGTAACATCGGTGTCTAGGAATTCACCTCCTCTCCTCTCCTCGCTGACCTCCGGCACAGCTTCAAACCAGCCTGACTTGCTGAGATGATGCACCTGAGAGCTGATGCGCCACCTTGCACTAGTCTGGACCCCGAACCACTGCCTAATGAAGACCGATGAAATTGTGAAACTGTCGGGCTTTGTGGATTTGACGGAGAGAAAGGCTCCGTATCCGCATCTGTGTCCGTCTCCTCCTCCGTCGCTGGCGGGACCTGTTGTTTCAGAGTGTCCAACGACCGTTCCAGATCTAAGATCACCACAATGCTCATGCTGACAAGGGCATTGTCCGCACTGACCATTTTGGTGGCTTCTTCAAAACTGGCAAGGATGGTGCAGAGCTCTTTCACTGCCTCCACTCTCGGTGGTTCAACACCCGAGGTCCGTACCGCTGCTTGTCAGGCCATGTGTCACTTCGTACTGCGTAATGGCATTGCGCTGCTGCCACAATCGCTGGAGCATGTGGAGGGTGGAATTCCAGCGTGTTGCCCGTCAACAATGAGACGGTTGACGGGGAGGCCGAAGCTGACGCTGAACGCAGCAGGCGGGACGAAGCAGGGTGGACGGCGGAGTGGAATCAGACCTCGAGCCTTCTTCAGCAGGCAGTCCGACCGGGTAGCTCTTTAGAAATTTCTGGAGACAAGGTTCATGACATGTGCCAGGCAAGGATGTGCTCCAGCCTACCGATTTAAGGGCGGCCAGCAGATTTCGCCGTTATCGCACCCCCACCTTGCCCGGACAAGGGTTTT
>JAODAL010041625.1:0-35692 GCA_025379985.1 Phyllomedusa bahiana | reverse complement strand
GTGTCTTTGCTCGGTATCATGTCTTGTACAGGTTCTGGTCGGGGTCTGTGCTCGGTATCATGTCTTGTACAGGTTCTGGTCGGGGTCTGTGCTCGGTATCATGTCTTGTACAGGTTCTGGTTCGGGGGTGTCTTTGTGCTCGGTATATTTTCTTGTACAGGTTTCTGGTGGAGTCTGTTGCTCGGTATTCATGTCTGTACAGGTTCTGGTCGGGGTCTTTCGCTCAGGTATCATATGTCTTGTACAGGTTCTGGTCGGGGTCTTGCTCGGTATCATGTCTTGTACAGGTTCTGTTTGGGTCTTTGCTCGGTATCATGTCTTGTCAGGTTTGGTAGGTCTTTGCTCGGTTCTGTCTTGTACAGGTTCGGTCGGGTCTTTGATCGGTATATGTCTTGTACAGTTCTGGGTCTTTTGCTCTGTATATGTCTTATGTATAGGTTATGGTCGGGGTCATTGCTCGGTATCATGTCTTGTACAAGGTGTCTGGTCGGAGTCTTTGCTCGGTTTATCTGTCTTGTACAGGTTTGGTCGGGTTCTTTGTCAGGTATCATGTCTTGTAAGGTTTTCTGGTTCGGGTCTGCTGCTCGGTATCATGTCTTGTACAGTTGTGGTGGGTTTGCTCGGTTTCATGTCTTGTTACAGTTATGGTCGGGTCTTTGCTCGGTATCATGTCTTGTACAGGTTCTGGTCGGGTCTTTGCTCGGTAACAAGTCTTGTACAGGTTCTGGTCCGGGTGTTTGCTCGGTCATATTGTCTTGTTACAGTTCTGGTGGTCGGGTCTTGGCTCGTATCATGTTTGTCACAGGTTCTGGTCGGGTCTCTGCTCGGTATCATGTCTTGTACAGGTTCTGCTCGGGATCATGTCGGTATCTTGTTTGTTCAGGTTCTGCTCGGGGTTTTTGGCTCGGTATATGGTCTTGTATTAAGGTTCTGGTCGGGGTCTTCTTGTCGGTATATGTCTTGTACTGGTTCTGGTCGTGGGTCTTTGCTCGGTATCAAGTTTGTACAGGTTCTGGTCCGGGGTTGTGCTTGGTATCATGTTGTTGTATAGTTCTGGTCGGGGGTCATTGCTGGTATATGTCCTGGTACAGGTTCTGGTCGGGCTCTTGCTCGGTATCATGTCTTGTACAGGTTCTGGTCGGGGTCATTGTCGGTATCATGTCTTGTAAAGGTTATGGTGGGTTCTTTGCTCGTATAATCGTCTTGTACAGGTTTGGGCGGGGTTTGCTCGGTATCATGTTTGTGTACAGGTTCTGGTCGGTGTCTTTGCTCGGTTATATGTCTGTGTACAGGTTTTGGTTCTGGTCTTGATCAGGTATCATGGCTTGTTAAAGTTCTGGCTCGGGCTCTTGCTCGTTCTATGTTATGTACGGTTTGGTGGGGGTCATTGCTCGGTTTCATGTCTTGTACAGTTCTGGTTCGGGGCTCTTGTCGGTATTTGTTTCTTGTACAGGTTCTGGTCGGGGTCATTGCTCGGTATCATGTTTGTACAGGTTTGGTCGGGCTCTTGCTCGTGGTATCATGTCTTGTTACAGGTTTCCTAGGTCGGGTTCTTTGCTCACGTTCATGTCTTGTACAGGTTCTGGTGGGACTCTTGCTCGGTATCATGTTCTTGGACAGTCTCTGGTCGGGGTCATGCTCGGTTCATGTCTTCTACAGGTTTGGTCCGGGCTCTTGCTCGGTATTCATGTTTGTACAGTTTCGGTCGGGGTCATTGCTCGGTTATCATGTCTTGTTACAGGTTCTGGTCGGGGTCTTTGCTCGGTATCATGGTCTTGTACAGGTTTGGTTGGGGTCTTTTGCTCAGGTATCATGTCTTGTACTGGTTCTGGTCGGAGTCTTTGCTCCAGTATCATGTTTCGTAGAGTTTTTTGGCTTACGTGGTCTTGCTCCTGGTATCAGGTTTGTACAGGTCTGGTCGGGTTTTGCTCGGTATCATGTTCCTGTAGGTTCTGTCGGGGTCTTGCTCGTATCATGTTTGTATACAGGTCTCTCCCGGTCGTTGGTCTTTGCTCGGTACTCATGTCTTCGTACCAGGTTCTGGTCGGGGTCTTTGCTCTGGATATATGTCTTGTACAGGTTTGGTCGGGGTCTTTGCTCGGTATCATGTTCTTGTACAGGTTTGGTCGGTGTCCCTTGTGCTCGGCTATCAGTTTGTAAGGTTTGGTCGGTGGTCTTGATCGGCTTCATGTCTTGTTCCAGGTTCTGGTCGGGGTCTTTGCTCGGTATCATTGTCTTCGTACCTGGTTTGCTCGGTCGTTGCTCGGGTATCATGTCTTGTAACTGGTTTCTGTGGGTCTTTGCTCTGGTATCATGTCTTGTACAGGTCTGGTCTGGGTCTTTGTCGGTTGGTTTCATGTCTTGTACAGGTTACTGGTCGGAGTCTTTGTCGGTTTCATGTCTTGTACAGGTTTGTCGGGGTCTTTGTCGGGTTCTGTATTGTTCAGGTTTCTTGGTCGGTGTCTTTGATCGGTTTCTATGTCTTGTAAGGTTCTGGTCGGGTCTTTGCTCCGTATCATGTATTGTACAGGTTTGGACGGGGGTACTCGTTGCTCGGTTCATGTCTTGTACAGGTTTGGGCGGCGGGTCTGTGCTCGGTATCATGTCTTGTACAGGTTCTGGTCGGGGGTCTTTGTCCTGGTATCATTGTCTTTTAAGTTCTTGGTCGGGGTTCTTTGCTCGGTATATGTCTTGTACAGTTTTGGTCGGGGCTAGACAGGTTTCTGGTCGGGTCTTTGCTCGGTATCAGGGTTTTGGAACAGGTTCTGGTCGGGTCTTTGCTCGGTATCATGTCTTGTACAGGTTCTGGTCGGGGTCTTTGCTCGGTATCATGTCTTGTACAGGTTCTGGTCGGGGTCTTTGCTCGGTATCATGTCTTGTACAGGTTCTGGTCGGGGTCTTTGCTCGGTATCATGTCTTGTACAGGTTCTGGTCGGGGTCTTTGCTCGGTATCATGTCTTGTACAGGTTCTGGTCGGGGTCTGTGCTCGGTATCATGTCTTGTACAAGTTCTGGTCGGGTCTTTGCCTGGTAATTTCTTGTACAGGTTTTCCTGGTCGGGGTCTTTGCTCGGTATCATTGTCTTGTACAGTATCGGTCGGGTCTTGCTCGGTATCATGTCTTGTACAGGTTCTGGTCGGGTCTTTGCTCGGTATCATGTCTTGTACAGGTTCTGGTCGGGGTCTTTGCTCGGTATCATGTCTTGTACAGGTTCTGGTCGGGGTCTTTGCTCGGTATCATGTCTTGTACAGGTTCTGGTCGGGTCTTTGCTCGGTATCATGTCTTGTACAGGTTCTGGTCGGGTCTTTGCTCGGTATCATGTCTTGTACAGGTTCTGGTCGGAGTCTTTGCTCGGCTTATCAGACTTGTACAGGTTGTGTCGGGGTCTTTG
This sequence comes from Phyllomedusa bahiana, assembly GCA_025379985.1. Taxonomy (NCBI): domain Eukaryota; kingdom Metazoa; phylum Chordata; class Amphibia; order Anura; family Hylidae; genus Phyllomedusa; species Phyllomedusa bahiana. Next base: position 32,302 of record JAODAL010041625.1, on the reverse strand, counting down.
CTCGGTATCATGTCTTGTACAGGTTGTGGTCGGGGTCTTTGCTCGGTACATTACATGTACAGGTTCTGGTCCGTGGTCTTTTGCTCTAAAACATGTCTTTGTACAGGTTCTGGTCGGGTCTTTGCTCGGTATCATGTCTTGTACAGTTCTGTCGGGGTCCTTTGCTCGTAATCATGCTTGTACAGGTTCTGGTCGGCGTCTTGCTCGGTAACATGTCCTAGTACAGGTTGGTCGTGCGGTCTTGCTCGTATCGGTGGCTTGTACAGTTCTGGTCGGAAGTCTTTGCTCGGTAATCATGTCTTGTACAGTTTCTTGGTCGGGGTCTTGCTCAGTAATCAATGTCTTTTACAGGTTCTGGTCGGGTTTTTTTCCTCGGTATCATGTCTTGTACAGGTTTCTGTCGAGTCTTTGCTCGGTATCATGACTTGTACAGGTATCTGGTTCGTGGTCTTTTATTGCTCGTATCGTGTCTTGTACAGTTCTGGTCGGGGGTCTTTGCTCGGGTATCAGTGACCTTGTACAGGTTCTGGGTCGGGGTCTTTGCTCGGTATCAATGTCTTTGTACAGTTCTTGGTCGGGTCTTGCTCGGTATCTATGTCTTGTACATGTTCGGTCGGGGTCGTTGCTCGTTATCATTTCCTTGTACAGTTCTGGTCGGGGTCGTTGCTCGGTATCATGACTTGTACAGGTTCTGGTCGGGGATCTTTTGCTCGGTATCATTCTTGTAACAGGTTCTGGTCGGGGTCATTGTTCGGTATCATGTCTTGTACATGTTCTGGTCGGGGTCTTTGCTCGGTATCAGTCTTGTAACAGGTTCTGCCTCCTTGGCCGGGTCTTTTCCTGTGCACATATCATGTCTTGTACAGGTTCTGGTCGGGGTCATTTGTTTAGGTATCATGTCCTTGTACAGGTTCTGGTCCGAGGTCTGTGCTCCGGTACTCATGTCTTGTACAGGTTCTGGTCGAGGTCCAGGCTCGGAATCATGTCTTGAAAGGTTCTGGTCAGAGTCATTTGCTCGGTAACATGTTTGTACCAGGTTCAGGACGGGGCTTTGCTCGGTATCATGTCTTGTACCGGTTCTGGTCGGAGTCTTGCTCGTATCATGTCTTGTACAGGTTCCTGGGTCGGGGGTCTTTGCTCGGTATCATGTCTTGTAAGGTTCTGGTCGGGGTCTTTGCCTCGGTAATTAAGTCTTGTACAGGTTCTGGTCGGGGTCTTTTGCTCGTATCATTTTTGTTACATGTTCTGGTCGGGGTCTTTGCTCGGTATCAGATGTCTTGTACAGGTTCCTGGGTCGGGGTCGTTTACTCGGTATCTGTCCTTGTCAGGTTTGGTCGGGTCTTTGCTGTATCCATGTCTTCTTACAAGTTCGGTCGGGGTCCTTTACTCGGTATCATGTCTTGTAAATCAGGTTCTGGTCGGGGTCGTTATCTCGGTAATCATGTCCTTGTAGCGGTTCTGGTCGGGTCTCAGCTCGGTATCAGTCTTGTTAACAGGTTCTGGTCGGGTCATTGCTCGGTATCATGTCTTGTACAGGTTCTGGTCGAGGTGTTTGCTCGGTATCATGTCTTGTACAGGTTCTGGTCGGGGTCTTGCTCGGTATCATGTCTTGTACAGGTTCTGGTCGGGGTCTTTGCTCGGTAAACCATGTCTTGTAACAGGGTTCTTGGTCGGGGTCTGTGCTCGGAACATGTCTTGTACAGGGTTCTGGTCGGTGTCTTTGCCTCTATCATGTCTATTGTACAGGTTCGTTCTGGGTCTTTGCTCGGTATCATGTCTTGTACAGGTTCTGGTCGGGTCCTTTGCTCGGTATCATGTCGTGTACAGGTTCTGGTCGGGGGTCTGTGCTCGGTATCATGTCTTGTACAGGTTCTGGTCGGAGTATTTGCTCGGTATCATGTCTTGTAACAGGTTCTGGGTCGGGGGGTTCTATTGCTCGTATCATGTTTGTACAGGTTCTGGTCGGAGTCTTTGCTCGTATCATGTCTTGTATAGTTCTGGTTCGGATTTTGCCCGGTATCATGTCTTGTACAGGTTCTGGTTGGGGTCCTTGCTCGGTATCAATGTCATGGACAGGTTCGCCGGGGGTCTTTGCTTCGACATTTCTTGTAGAGGTTCTGGTCGGGCTCTTGCTCGGTAATCATGTCTTGTACAGGTTCTGGTCGGGGTCGTTACTCGGTATCAAGTCTTGTACAGGTTCTGCGTTCGGGGTCTTTGCTCGTTATCTGTCCCTTGTACAGGTTCTGCTCGGGTCCTTTGCTCAGTATCATGTCTAGTACAGTTCTGGTCGGGGTCTTTCCCTCAGTACATGTCCTTGTACATGTTCTGTCGGGTCTTTGCTACAGTATCATGTCTTGTACAGGTTCTGGTCGGGTCTTTGCTCAGTATATGTCTTGTTACGGTTCTGGTCGGGGGGTCTTTGCCTCGGTATCAAGTACTTGTACGAGGTTCTGTCGGGGTCTTTTGCTCGGTATCATGTCTTGTAACAGTTCTGGTCGGGTCTTTGCTCGGTATCATTTCTCTTGTACAGGTTCTGGTCGGGGTCTTTGCTCGGTATCATGTCTTGTACAGGTTCTGGTCGGGGTCTTTTGCTCGTATCCATTTCTTGTACAGGTTTCTGGTCGGGTCCCTTGTCGGTAATCAAGTCTTGTACAGGTTCTGGTCGGGTCAATGGCTCGTTATCCATGTCTTGTAACAGGTTGTGGTCGTGCGGACTTTGCCTCAGGTATCATTTCTTGTAACAGGTTCGGTCGGGGTACTGTGCTCGGTATATGTCTTGTACAGGTTCTGGTCGGGTCCCTTGCTCGGTATCATGACTTGTAACAGGTTTTCTGGTCCGGGGTCTTTGCTCGGTATATCATGTCTTGTACAGGTTATTGGTCGGGGTCTTACCCTCGGTATCATGTCTTGTACAGTTCTGTCGGGTTCTTTGCTCAGTATCATGTCTTGTACAGGTTCTGGTCGGGGTCTCTGATCGGTATCATGTCTTGTACAGTTCTGGTCGGGTTGTTGCTCCCGGTATCAATGCTTGTACAAGGTTCTGGTCGGCTCTTGCTCGGTATCATGTCTTGTACAGGTTCTTGTTTGGGTCCAATGCTCGTATCAACCTGTCTTGAAACAGCATCTGGTTGGGGTCCATTGGCTCGGTATCATGTCTTGTACAGGTTTGCTCGGCGGTCTTTTGCTCGTAATCATGTCTTGTACAGGTTCTGGTCGGGGTCCTGTGCTCGGTAATCATGCTTGTACAGAGTTTCTGGTCGGGTCTTTGCTCGGTATCATTTCTTGTACAGGTTCTGGTCGGGGTCCTGTGCTCGGGTATCATGTCTTGGTACAGGTTCTGGTCGGGGTCTGTGCTCGTATCATGTCTTGTACAGGTTCCTTGGTCTGGGGGTCTTGCTCGGTATCATGTCTATTGTACAGGTTTCTGGACGGGTCTTGCTCGGTAACATGTCTTGTACAGTTTCTGGTCGGTGTCTTTGCCTCGGTATCATGTCTTGTACAGGATTCTGGTCGGGGTCTTTGCTCGGTATAATGTCTTGTACAGGTTCTTGGTCTTGACATTGCTCGGTATCATGTCTTGTACGGTTCCTGGTCGGAGTCTTTGCCCGTAAACATGTCTTGTACAGGTTCTGGTCGGGTCATTGCTCGGTATCATGTCTTGTACAGGTTCTGGTCGGGGTCTGGGCTCGGTATCATGTCTTGTACAGGTTCTGGTCGGCGTCCTTGCTTGGTATCATGTCTTGTACAGGTTCTGGTCGGGGTCCTGAGCTCGAATCATGCTTGTACAGGTTCTGGTTGGGGTCCTAGCTCGTATCATGTCTTGTACAGGTTCTGGTATGGGGTACCCTTGCTCTGTAATCATGGTCTTGTACAGGTTTCCTGGTCGGGGTCTTTGCTCGTAATCATGTCTTGTGACCAGGTTCTGTCGGGTCTTTGGCTCGGTAATCATGTCCAAGTAGCATTGGGTTCTGGTCGGACTTTGCTCGGTATCATGTCTTGTACAGGTTCTGGTCGGGGTCCTTGCTCGGTATCATGTCTTGTACAGGTTCTGGTTGGGGTCCTTGCTCGGTATCATGTCTTGTACAGGTTCTGGTTGGGGTCCTTTGCTTGGTAATCATGTTCTCTTTACAGGTTCGGTTGGGGTCTGTGCTCGTATCATGTCTTGTACAGTTTCTGGTCGGTCTTTGCACGGTATCATGTCTTTTACGAGGTTCTGGTGGGGGTCTTTGCTGGGAAACATTTTCTTGTACAGGTTCGGTCGGGGTTTTGCTCGGTATCTTGTTTGTAAAAGGTTTTCCTTTGGTTTGGGGGGGGTCCTTGCCCCGGTTTCCCATGTCCTTTAAAAGTTCGGGTTTGGGCCCTTGCTACGGATCTGCCCTTTTCAGGTTCGGGTGGGGGGTTTATTTGCTCAATTCAGCCCCCCCCAACTGCCCGCAGAGCGGGATTGTATCTGATAAGACCCGGGGCAGCTCCTGCGTTTGGGGGGAAAACAGCCCCGGCAACGATTGCAGAGCTGATATGTTTTTTTATAAGCCCAAAGCACCCTGCATTACTGGAGTTTGCAGCCCCCCCGAACTGACTCCCGGGGCCTAAATTTTTATTGAAAAGGGACCCGAAAGCTCCTGCATTTTCTGGGGAAACAGCCCCCCGGAAACCTGAAAGAGCTGATCGTATTGATAAGCCCCCGCAGCTCCTGAATTTCAGGGAGGATACAGAAATAGTTCCCAAAACTTTTGAAATTGAAAAAGCAGGGGGATTATAGTAGGCGGAGGAAAAATTTTCATGGTTAAAAACGCCCATCTTTTTTGGTGTGCCACGCCCCCCAAAAAGCCACCCCACCTCCAACCTAATTTGAAATTCGGTTTTGGAAAAAGCCAGGTAGATCCCCATTTTTAACCCGGGGGGTTAAAAGGCCCCCCCAATAACCAGGTAGGGGCCCCTTAAGGCAGGTAATCCCAACCTTGTGCCTTTAGAGTTGCCCCCTCTTTTACCCGGGTGAGATGCCCCCCTTTTTCCCAAGGTAGTTTCCCCCCCTTTTTTTGCCGGGGTTTAGGGCCCCCCTTTGTTTACCCAGGTGGGGCCCCCTTTGTTACCCCGGGAAAGATGCCCCCTTTTTTTATCCTGGAATGCCCCCTTTTTTTTCCAGGTAGTCCCCCCCTTTGTTACCCAGGTAGTGCCCCCTTTTTTGGGCCCGGGAAAGATCCCCCCCTTTTTTTTCCCAGGTGGGTCCCCCCTCTTTGCCGGGTAATGCCCCTATTTTTTAGCCAGGTATTTCCCCCCTCTTTTTGACGGGGTGATCCCCCCTTTTTGCCGGGTTTAAAGGGCCCCCCATTGTTGGCCGGGTAGTCCCCCCCCTTCTGTGCCCGGAAGTCCCCCCTTTTTTTTAGCCGGAGTTTGCCCCCATTGTTAGCCGGGAAGTCCCCCCTCTTTTGAAAAAGGAAAATTGCCCCCTTTTTTTCCCAAAGGAAAGTGCCCCCTTGTTGCCGGGTTTGATGCCCCCCCCTGTTGCCAGGTTTCCCCCCCTCTTTTGGGCCGGGTTAAATGCCCCCTCTTTTCCCATTTAGTCCCCCCTCTTTTTGCCAGGAAATCCCCCCTTTGTTTTCAAGGTAGTGCCCACTCTGTTGCCCAGGTAGTGCAACCCATTGTTGTCAGGTAGTGCCCCCGTTGTTGTTAGGTAGATGCCCCCATTGTAGCCAGAGGTAGTTGTCCCCTAAAGCTTAATATAAAATAAAATTAATAAAAGTCACTTACCCTTCTCCAGGCCTGCGCAGCGCGGACCGCTACAGGACCGACTCAGCGTCGGGAGGAGATAGTGAGAGCTGCTGCGAATTCACTTCCCCTGCACAGCTGACCTGTTTGTTTAACGGCGCGCCACCTGCGTGTAATAATCAGGGGGAGAAGGGAGGAAGGAGCGATCCCTCCTGCCTCCTCACTGCACAGCGAGACTAATGGGACGGGTTTTATATGCGGATGGGCGGCATACGGCCGGCTTCATCCGCCTGTAGGAGCGGGGTCCCGGCGGCGCCAAGGAGTTAGCGAATTCAGCGTATCTGTCTGCAGCAGGCCCATTTAAAGAACACCCGCCGCCCTGCTGGCCGGCGGGGAACGTTGAGTTTCGACATACTCTTATGCCGGCAGAGGGAATGGGAGGGACCCAAATAGAGGACCCCCGCCCAAAAAACGGGCGCGAGTTGGCATAGTATGGGATACAGCCCCCGGCACTGACTGGCAGAGTGATTGTATCTGATAAGACACCAGCAGAACTCTGCAGTTACAGAAGGGATACATGCCCCGGCATGACTGCTGAGTGTTCTGTATTGCATAAGAAGCACCTCGCGAATAGCAGCTCATTCAGTTTACCAGGGAGGAATACAGACCCACGGCACTGAACGTCAGTAGCTGATTTTATCTGATAAGACCACCGCAGCTCCTGCAGTTAAAGGGAGGATACAGCCCGGACACCCACAGACTTGCAGAGCTGATCTGTATCTGTAAGACCCAGCAGCTCCTGCAAGTTAGAGGGAGGATACAGCTCCGGCAATGACTGCTGAGCTGATCTGTATATGATAAGAAACGCAAAGCAGCTCCTGCAGTGACATGGAGGTTACTTCCACCGGCACTGACTGCAGAGCTGATCTGTATCTGATAAGGACCAGCAGTTCCTGCAGTTAGATGGGGATTACTCAGCCCCGGCACTGACTGCAGAGACTGATCTGTATCTGATAAGACCCCATGCAGGCTCCTGCTGTTTAAAGGGTGGGGTTACAGCCCCGGCACTACTGCAGAGAGGATCTCTATCTGATATACGATCACCTGGCATGTCTGCCTGTTACTGGGTGGATTACAGCCCCGGCTCTGAATGTAGAGCTGATATGTTATCTGATAAGACCCTCAGATGCTCCTGCAGTTTACTCTGGGTGGATAGGATACAGCTCCCTAGGTATAATGACTGCCAGAGCTGATCTGTATCTGACTAAGACCCAGCAGTCCTGCAGTTACAGGGAGGAGTACAGCCCACCGGCACTGTCTGTAGGCATGATCTGTAATCTGCATTAAGACACAGCAGCCATCCTGCATTACAGGGAGGATACAGGCCCCCGGCAACTGACTGTAGGTGATCTGTATCTGATAAGAACCAGCAGGCTCCTGCAGTTACTGGGTGGATACAGCCCGGCTCTGACCATGCGAACTGATCATGATATGATAAGACCCAGCGCTCCTGCAGTTACTGGGTAGGTACAGACCGCCAACCGGCACGAACTGACAGAGCTGATCGCGGTATCTGATAAGGACCCAGCAGCTCCTGCAGTTACAGGGAGGAATACAGCACCGGCACTGACTGCAGAGCTGATCTGTATCTTATTAAGACCCAGCAGCTCCTGCAGTTACTGGAGGATACAGCCCCCAGCATCTGATGCAAGCTGATCTTATCTGATAAGACCACAGCTGCTCATGCAGTTACATGGAGGTTTCCAGTCACCCGACATGACTGCAGAAACTGATCTGTAATCTGATAAGACCCAGACAGTGCATGACAGTTACAGGGAGGATACTAGCCCCGGCACCCTGACTGCAGAGCTGATCTGTATCTGATAAGACCAGCAGTCCTGCAGTTACAAGGGAGGATAAAGCCCGGCACTGACTGCAGAGCTGATCTGTATCTGATAAGACCCATAGCTGCTACCAGAAGTTACAGGGAGCGATTGGGGGGGGGGGGGATAACAGCCCCCGCAATGACTGCAGAGCTGATCTGTATCTGATCTAAGACCAGAGCTCCTGCAGTTACTGGAGGGATAACAGCCCCCAACACTGACTGCAAGAGCTGATCTGTATCGATAGACCCAGAGCTCTGCAGTAACTGGAAGGATTCAGCCCCCCGGCTCACTGACTGCAGAGGCTGATCTGTATTTGATTAAGACCCAGCAGGCTCCTGCAAGTTTCAGGAGGATACAGCCCCGGCTCTGTCTGCAGAGCTGATCTGTATTGATAAGGGGACCCAGCCAGCTCTTGCAGTTACAGGGGGAGGATACAGCCCACCGGCACTACTGCAGAGCTGATTGATACGACCCCCAGAGCTCACTGCAGTCTACAAGCGTGGATACGCCCGGCTCTGACTGCACAGCAGCCTGATTGTATCTGATAATGACTCCCAGCAGCTCCTGCTGTTACAGTGAGGATAAGCCCCCGGCACTGACTGCCAGAGCTGATCTGTATCTGATTAGACCAGCAGCGCCTGCAGTTTCATGGAGGATTCAGCCCCCGGCGCTGACTGCAGAGCTGATCTGTATTGATAGAACCAGCAGCTCTGCAGTACAGGGAGGATACAGCCTCCCTCAGGCACTGACTGACAGACGTGATCTGTATCTGATAAGAGCCAGCAGCTCCTGCAGTTATCAGTCGAGGATACAGACCCGGCATGAGGTAGAGCTGATCTGTATCTGATTATGACCCAGCAGCTCCTGCAGTTACTGGAGGATACCTGCCACCGGGCACTGACTGCAGAGCTGATTGTATCTGTTTAGTCCCAGCAGCTCTGCTGTTACAGGCGAGGATAAGCCCACAGCACTGTCTGCAGAGCTGATCTGTATTCTTGATAAGGAACCAAGAAGCTCTGCAGTTACTGGGGGATACAGCCCGGCCCTGACTGCAGAGCTCGATAGCGTATCTGATAAGACCAAGCCTTTCCTGGCAGTTACAGGAGGATACTCCCCCGGCACTGACTGCAGAGCTGTTCTGTATCTGATAAGACGCGCTGCTCTGCTAGGTTACAGGGGAGTTATAGCACCAGCACTGCTGCAGAGTTCGATCTGTATCTGTAAGAACCAGAAGCTCCTAGCAGTTTACAGTGAGGGGTTACATAGCCCCCGGCACTGACTGCACGAGTGATCTGTATCTGATATAGAGCCTGATGCTACCTGCAGTTACTGGGGGGGGGGAGATAATGCCAGGGTACTGGATGCAGAGTATCTGTATCTTAATAACGACCCAGCAGCTCCTGCAGTTTCTGAGCGAGATACCAGCCCCTGGCACGACTGAAAGCAGCTTGATCTGTATCTATAAGACCACAGCCAGATCCTGCAGTTACTGGGTGGATTCAGCCACGGGCTCACCTGAATGCAGAGATGATCTGTTATCTGATAAGACCCACCTCGTGTCCAGAATCCTGCAGTAGTTACAGAGCGGATACGCCACCGAGCTCCTGTCTGCAGAGCTGATCTGTATCTGATAAGACCCAGCAGGCTGCTCCTGCATAGGGGGTTTACTGGGAGGATACAGCCCTACGAGCACTGACTGCACGAGTGATATGTATCTGATAAGACACAGCAGCTCTGCAGATACAGGAAGGATACAGCCCGGCACTGACTGCTGAGCTGATCTGTATATGAATAAAGACCGGCAGCAGCTAGATCTGCAGTTAAAGGGTGGGATACAGCCACCCCGGGCACTATGACTGCAGAGATGATCTGTATCTGATAAGACCCAGCACAGCTCCTGCAGTTACTGGGAGGATAAGGCCCCGACATGAACCTGCAGAGATGATCTGTATCAGGATAAGAAACCAGCAGCTCCCTGAAGTTTCTGGGAGGGATTCAGCACACGGACACTGAACTGCAGAAGCTGATCTGTCTTTGATATGACCAGCAGCCTCACATGCAGTTACAGGGAGGATTACTGCCCAGCACTGACTTGCAGAAGATGATCTGTATATGATAAGACCAGCAGCTCTCCTGCAAGTCTACAGGAGGATAGCCCCGGCTCTGACTGCAGAGCTGATATGTATGCTGATAAGAGCCCAGCAGCTCCTGACATTTACTGTAGGAGGGATTACAGACCCCCGGCTCTGACTGCAGAGCTGACTGTATTGTTAAGAACAGACGCTTTTTGCCTAGGCATGTTTTCAGGGAGGTTATACTGCCCCCAAACAATGACGGCAGAACTGATTCTGTATTATCTGTTACAGACCCAGCACGCTCCTGCAGATACAGGGGGATACATTGCCCACGGCACTGACTGACGAGACTGATCTGTATCGGATATAAGACTCAGCAGCTCCTGCAGGTTCAGGGGGGTACAGCCCCCTGGCACCTGATCCTGCAGAGTGATTCTGTACTCTGCATAAGACCCAGACAGCTCCTGCAGTTATCAGGGGGTTACAGCACCCCGTCGGCCACTGACTGCTCAGAGCTGATTCTGTATTGATAAGACCTCAGCATGCTTCCTGCAGTTACTGAAGGATAATCAGCCACTGGCAACTGACAGACAGAGAAGTTCTGTTTTTGATAAGACCCCAGCAGCATCCTGCAGTTACAGGGAGGATACAGCCATACATTTTATTGTATTTTTAAAGGGACACTACCATCAAAATTTGTCTTTTCACCATACTGACAATCAAGATGCGACTATTCTATGTATTTTTTTCTTTAATTTGTTTTTGTTTTATTTTTTTTTGTTCCCTTATTTTCATTGGTTCTCTCTTAATTCCCCTCTGTGAGTGCTGATAGCACTCTGCAATCGAGGGGGAATCGCTTGTTGTACCTTCTTTCAGGTCGAATATGCCTGAATAAAGTGTCAAGTTAATATCAAGCAATCTAACTGTTAAATGTGAAGTAAACCCTTTCTCTCCCCAGCTGCAGAAAAAAGATGACCCTAGTTACCTTTAAATTTTTTGCTCTTGATAATATCTTGTCTATTCGTATCATTCCCTGTTGAGAGAACAAAAGTGTTAATCATATTCTTCTTGTCGATTACCTTCTTATTCTGTAAAGATATTTTGATCCTGGACGCTATTTCCTTCTCAACTGCAGAGATAAAGTCTGCTCTGCATGATTCTTACCTCACATTTAATGGTTTTGCTCTTGTACATTTGCCCTTTCGTTTAGACTTCTGTTATATTTCCACTGTCCTGGGGTATTAGTAATGCAATTGTTCTGTCATTACCTATTATTTGTAATGAGACTACACAGTGATAAGCTGCAGTAAAGTGACATCAGTCAGCTCTGCTGATTCTATACTTACATGTATTGCTCCTGTCATTGCTCCATGGTCTAGTCTAATTTTATCAACCCTGTCGAGATAATAGAGCGGTTATTCTGTCATTACCTACTATTTTAAATGTAACTACATAGTGATAAGCAGCAGCCACAGTGAAGTGGGGACCCACCCTGCTCTCCCTGTTCAAACCAAAATGTTTTGCTCTTGAATTGCACTGTTGCCCTTGTTCAATTTTATATATCCTTTTCAGAGAATAAAAGCGTCATTCTGTATTACCAACTATCTGTATGGATTTATACAGTTAAGCAGCATTTGCGAAAAAGTGAGATTAGTCTTCTTTGATGTTTTTCCCTTTAAAATGATTGCTCTCTCATTGCCCTGGGGTTATTTAAATTTAAACAATCCCTGTCCAGAGAACAATAGTGCGGTTTTCTTTTTTTTCCATTATTTTTTATTTAAAATTACATAGAGATTAGCAGCAGCGGGAAATTTAAACTGAGATTACCCCACTCTCCCAAAATTCTCCCCTTTTTAAATCTTTTTCCTTGTCATTGCCCAGAAATTTGGGGGGTTACAAATTAATCAACCCCCGTCCAGAGAACAATAGTGCAGCTTCTTTTCAAAACATACTTTTTTTAAAAAGGGACTGCAAAATAAGTAAAAAAACAGCACTGCAGAAATATTATTCTCCCGGGCCTTTTCAGGGATTTTCATTCCCGTTTCAAAGGAAAATTATTTTAAAATGTTTTTTTTTAAAATTGCTAAAACCGCAAAAACGGGAAAAAAAAAGCCCAAAAATTTTTTTAATTAACCCAAAAAAGGGTTAAAATTTTTCTCCATTTTCCCAAAAACCAGAGAAAAAGGGGAAAGGGCCGCGGACGGACTGGATTCTTCGGTTCCAAAATTTTTGGATGTTTAAAAAAATGTTGGGGCCTTCCCTTTGGCAAACAAAAAGGGTTTTGTCTTAAAAAAGTACTAGTGTTTCTTTTTAAAAAGTCGCAATATTGCGCTGGGGAAGCGTTTGTCCCGTTTTTTTTTTTGTTTTTAAAAAATTAAAAAACATTTTTTTCCGGAAAATTTTGGGTTTTATAGCAAAAACCCTCCTGATAAAAGTTTTTTTTATTTTATTATTTTTTTTATTGCAAAGAACTGACAAAAAAAATTTATGGAAAGGGTCCTTTAAAGTTTTTTTTTTTTATTTATTTTAACTTTCCCCAAATTTGGAAAAATTTTTTTAAAATTTCCCCAGACCCCCCCCCCCTCCCTTTACATAGCTTTTTCTCTTTAACCGGGGTTCCCTTTGTGTGTGAGTTTTACATCCATAACGAGACCTCCCCAGTTATGATAAAGACCCTCCCCTTATAGTCAAAAACCCCCCCCCTGCTTATAATAAAACCCTCCCTGTTTTGTCAAGACCTCCCCCACTTATAGATCAAGACCCTCCCCCGCTTATAGATCAAGACCCTCTTCTTTTTAAAATTAAAATCAAGACCTCCCCCCCTTATATCAAAAGCCCCCCCGTTATAATAAAGACCCTCTTTTTATTAATCAAGACCCTCCCCTTAAGATCAAGACCCCCTTTTTTTTTCCCCCCAAAAGACGGGGCCTCTGTATTGTTTAAGACCCTCCCCTTATGATCAAGACCCCCCTCTTTAATAAAAAAAGACCCCTCTGTTTTTTAATCAAGACCCTCCCTGCTTATTAAAACAAAAACCCTCCCGTTATGATCAAGACCCCCCCTGTTATTGATAAGACCCTCCCCTGCTTATAGATCAAGACCCTCTTTTTTTTAACAAGCCTCCCCCTGCCCTGTTTTGTTTGCCCCTCCCTTGCTTTTTGATAAAGACCCCCCCCCTTATAGATAAAAACCCCCTTTTTTATTAAAAAGACCCTCCCCGTTATAGTTCAAGGGCCCCCCTTATCTTTTTTACAAAAAGACCTTGGCCTGTGTTTTGTTTAAAAACCCCCCACTCTTATTGTCAGCCCCTCTCTGTTTTTTAATCAAACCCCCCTTTTTATTAATCAAGACCCCTCCTTTTGGGTCAAGCCCCCCCCCTTTAAGATCAAGACCCTTCCCCACTTATTGATCAAGACCCTCCCCTGCTTATTGAACAAGATCCCCCCCTGACTTATTGACTAAGACCCTACTCCTCTTATTGATCAAGAGCCTCCACCGCTAATTAAGACCATTCACTGCTTATTGATCAAGACCCTCTCCCGCTTATAGATCAAGACCCTCCCCCGCTCATTGATCAAGACAGTCCCGCGCTTATTGATCACGACCCTCCTATGCCTATTGATCAAGGCCCTACCCCGCTTATTGATCAAGACCGACCCGCGCTTATTGAAAAGGGACCCTCCATCCCATTGGCAAGCCCCTCCCCCGCTTATTGATCAAGACCCTCTTCTTTTTATTAATCAAGACCCTCCCCTGCTTATTGATCAAGACCCTCCACCGCTTATTGATCAAGACCCTCCCCTGCTAATTGATCAAGACCCTCCACCGCTTATTGATCAAGACCCTCCCCTGCTTATTGATCAAGACCCTCCCCCACTTACTGATCAAGCCCCTTCCCTGCTTATTTATCAAGCCCCTCCCCTGCTTATTGATCAAGACTCTCCCCCTCCTATTGATCAAGACCCTCTCCCACTTATTGATCAAGACCCTCTCCCGCTTATTGATCAAGACCCTCTCCCGCTTATTGATCAAGACCCGTCCCCGCTTATTGTTGGAGGATTACATACCTGGTATCAGACCTAAGGCAGATATCCTCAGCCTTCCCTCCACGATATGACACCACACATCTGTGTTCACTTCATAGTCCAGTAGAGACTCCACCATCTTGCGGTCACGACCCTTGTCTTTGACAATGAGTCTTCCAAAGCTGGAGAGATCTTTTCCCTCTGTCGTGTTCCACTGGACTTCAGGATGGCGGAAAACCCCGGTGGCCGTACACTTAAAACGTTGCTTCCCATCAAGGTCCATCAGTGTAACCTTGGGGTCCTCTGCATTCAGACCTGAAAATAATCACCAAGAAGGGGTCATCCTTGCCTATACATTAGGGGCTTTTTCACCTCCCTTCCATTGAAGGTCATCTCTAAGCACCTTGTGGTTTGAAGAGACAATTCCATCAGAAAGAAGAATTTAAATTAAAACAAAAATTCCTGCAAAAAAAATGTTTTTTGAATGTTTGGCAATCCTATGCAACTAAAAAAATTTAAAAGAAAAATTTTCTTTACTACTGTGACATAAAACTATAATGATTGTTTGCAAAGGGATAGATAAGATTACGCTAGACTGATTGGGCAATGACAAGAGTATACAGATTATACATCACAAGCAATATCATATTTAAGTGACCGGTTTGGGGGAAGGGTCGGATACATTTCTAAGAAAATAGAAAAATTAAATGAAAAATCTGGAGAAGGGCTGGGGGAAATTTCAGAGTTTAAAAACAAGTTATAGGACCGGATTTGGAGAGGGCGTTTATCCAGGGAATTTTTTTTCCCAAATTTCCAATCCCGGGCACTAAACTTGTTTTAAAATTTTTACATCTAGAAATGTTCCGACCCCTTTTCCAATCCCGGGCCCCTAAAACCCCTTTTTATTAACATCTAGAAATGTTCCAACCCTTTTCCGAAACCCCGGGCACTTTTCTTTTATATTACATCTAAATTTCTCCAGACCCTTCTCCAGAATCCCGCACTATAACTTGTTATATACTCTAGAAATTTCCAGACCTTCTCCAGAATCCCGGTCACTATAACTTGTATAAACATCTAGAAATGTACCAACCCCTTCCCCAAAAACCCCCTCACTATAACTTTTTATTTTTAACATCTAAAATGTATCCAACCCTTTTCCCGAATCCCTCACTAAACTTGTTATATTATTACATCTAAAATGTACCAGCCCTTCTCCGAATCCCGTCACTATAACTTGTTTAATTTTTAAAACTAGAAATGTATCCAGACCTTCTCCAGAACCCCGGCACATAAACTTGTTATATTTTACATCAGAAATGTATCCAGCCCCCTTCCCCAAATCCTGGACTAAAAATGTTTTTTTCATCTAAAAGTACCAGCCCTTCTCCGAATCCGTCATTTATAACTTTTTTATTTTCTTTAGAAAATGTTTAACCCTTAAAAAAACCCCAGAATTTTCCCCCCTTTTTAAAAATTATAAAACAAACCCAAAATGATAAAATTTCCAAATTTTGGGCCCTTTTCTTTTTAAAAAAAAATTTTTCCCCTTCCCAAAACCCCGGATCAAAAATTTTTTTTCCCTTGAAATGCCCTTCCCAAATCCCGCACAAACCCTGTTTTTATACTCAAAGCACCCAACCCCTTTTTGAATCTTTTATTGAATTCACCATGCAAGTCCCCGGGCGGGGAAAATTCCAAGTCTCACGCTCTAACATAAAAACCCTTTCATGTTTATGTAGAACTTTTTTCCTCAAGAGTAGAGGATCCCCCCTTGTTCTAGAACAGCCGGGATAAAAAATTTGGAGAGTTTCTCTATATGACCCCTTTATGTATTTAAAAAATATTTATTTTTTCCCCCAACCCTTTTTTTCTAAACTAAAAAACCCCAATCTTGTAAACTTTCTGGTACTTTTGCCCCCATCCTTTTATTTTTTTTTGTTTCCCCCTTTGTACCTTTCAGCCTACAAATTTTTTCCTGGCATGGTGCCCAAAAAAGTACACAATATTCCATGTTGGCTAACCATGACTTGTATAAAGGGAGATAATTTCCATCATTGCCTCTAGCCCCTTTAATGCTCCCCATAATCCTTTTGCCTTGGCAGGCTCTGCTGCCTGACAATGGCTGCTACAGTTAAGTTTACTGTCACCAGGATTCCCAAGTCCTTCTCCAGTCACTTTTACCCAGTGTTTTTCCATTTAACATGTAATGGATTTTTTCCACCCCATGTGCATAACCTTGCATTTTCTGTATTACACCTCATCTACCATTTCTCTGCCCAGGCCTTCAATCTATCCAGATCCCTTTGTAATAACACATTATCTTCTATTGTGTTGATTACTTTACAGAGCTTAGTATCGTCTGCAAAGATCAATATTCTACTGTGTAAGATCATTAATGAAAATATTAGAGGATAGGGCCCAATACTGAGCCCTGTTGTCACAATTGTACAGGGATCCCTCCAATACTGGGACCCCGTTATCCCCTTAGTAACACGGGATCCCGACGTACTGAGTATGCACCATTAATCACCACCCTTTGTTTTCTATCAGTATAGCCAGGTTGCCTTACCCATCTTGCACACATTTTCACAGTCCATGCATTCTCATTTTATTTACCAACCTTTTATGTGGAACCGTATCAAATGCTTTAGAAAATTAGAAGATGAATCCTGTGCCTCACCCCGGATCCAGTCTAGCACTGGACTTCCTCATAGAAGTGATGAGATTAGTCTGTACAGGACCGATCCTTCATGAAACCCATGCTGGAACGGAGTTATACATTTTTTTCAGTGGATACTCCAGTTTAGCATCTCTGAGAAAACCTTCTAACATTTAACTACAACAGAGGTTAAGCTTACCGACTATAGTTTCCAAGATAACTTTTTTGACCCCTTTTTGAATATTGGCACACCACATTTTCTCTGCGCCAATTCTTTGGGAACCTACCCCGGTATTAGACTGTCCATGAATATTAAGAATTTGGGGCTATCTCTGACATCACTTAACTCTCTTAGGACACGTGGGGTGTATGCCATCTGGACCTGGGGGAATTTGTCTATTTTAATCTTCTAAGCGGAGCTGCACTTCTTCTGGGTTAGACAGGAAAAATACACTCCTTGAGTTGTAATTTACCTCCTCCTTTCGCTCATCACCAGGAAGCTCATCCTCCTCGGTAAATATAGTGGAGAAAAAAGTATTGAATAGGTTTGCTTTTTTTCTCATCGCCCTCTACAGTGTCTCCCTCACTACTTTTTAAAGGGCCATCATTTTCTTTTTTAATCTTTTTACTATTTATATAGTTAAAAAAATATTTTGGGGTTAGCTTAGCTTTTACTTTCTATAGCAAAAATGTCTTCTTCTCAGCTTTGCTTCCTTTATTCTTTATTTTACAACCTTATTTTTTTCCTTTTTAGGCTTTTCTAGCGCCTCTCACTACCCTCTCGTTTTAGTAGCTGAAACGCTTTCTTATTTGTTTTTTATTGCCTCCTTTCATTTACTCTGTTGATCCACATTGTGTTTTTCCTGTTCTAAATTTTTTTTTTTTACCATATGGAATGTACTCTCATAGGGGCGCCTAAGTTGTTTTAAAAATCTACCATTTATTTTTTGTTCTGCTATTTTTAAAACTCCTAGTCCCTGTCAATATGTTTAGGGCATCTTAAGCAGGGAGTAAAATTCAGCCTTCCTCAAAATTCAGTGGTTTTTGTGGCTCCTTGATCAAAAGCTCTAATGAAGGATAAAAGGAAATTTATTATATTATGGTCACTATTCCCTAGGTGCCCCTAGAACCTGAAACCTTTGTTACTCTGTCAGGTTATTGTTAATATTAAGTCTAGAAGGCCTTGTCCTTAGTCGGTTCCTGCACCATTTTGTAAAGGTAATTATCTTTTAGTTATAGACAAAAAAACCTGGTTTCTTTTATGAGAGCATACAGGTTTAGATTTCCCAATGATTGTCTGGATAGGTAAAGTCGCATAATAATAAACCTCATTTCGTCTAGCCGCTAATCTATTTGCCTTAGGGTACATCTTCTATGGGTTTGAATACTGGGGGCCTATAGCAGACCCCTATTAGTATTATATTGTAATTGATACCCCCATGTATATTTACCATAATGATTCTACATGTTCATTACCTGTACCTATATCTTCCCGCCAGTGTTGGCTGAGACAAGGATATTTTACTTAGAGACAGACCACCTCCCCTTTTCCGGTCGATACGATCCTTTCTAAATAGACTCTAACCCTGCAAGTTCCCCGCCCAGTCGTAGCTCTCGTCCAGCCATGTCTCAGTTATCCCCATGTTTCATATTTTTCTTCAGCTATTAGTAATTCTAGTTCATTTATTTTGTTGTCAGAACTCCTGGCATTGGTCTGCATGCAATTTATAGATTTTCCAGCTTTATTCCTTTCTCCTGATCCTTTTTTATTATTTGCTTACACCCCTCCCTCCACTCCACCCCTGTTTTATTCCTAATTCCCTCTCTCTATCTTCACTATCTTGCTTGCTATATGTGTAGTTTCCCTTCTCACCCCCCAGTCCCTAGTTTACCAATATTCCTCACAACTTCTGGCCATTTTGGTCCCCCAATACAGCTATACCCTTCCCCATTTAGGTGAAGCCCTTCCTAGCATAGAGTCTGTAGCAAGACTAGAAGTCAGCCCAGTTCACCAAAAACCCAAATCCCTCTTTTCCTACACCAATTTTTGAGCACTTATTCACTTCTCTAATCTCCCGCTGCATCTTGGTGTGGCTCGTGGTAACAGCGTAATATTTTCTGAAAAATATTACTTGGAGGTCCATTGCCCTGAGCTGTTGGACCTAAGTCCTGAAATCGTTTTTAAGGGACACTCCACCTACCTCAAAACTTTTGTCATTTTGGTGCAATGTGGACCATGTCAAGCCTGGTTTCTCACCAGCCCCACCCAGAAATCTGTCAGCCCGAGCCGCGATATGTCGCACCCGGGCCCCAGGTAAACAACACACTGTTCGACGATCCCGGTCTTTGTGGCAGATTGCCTGTCTGTGCCCTAATAATGGAGTCCCCAACTTCTAGCAACCTGTCTAGCCTGTCTGCACTCCTATTCCCCATCTTACTGGTGCATGACAGGGGTATGTGTTCTTGCTGCAGCAATGCTATTTCTGAGCTGATATTTTCCCTCATTCTGCAATATTGCAAATTTGTTGTGGGTTGTACAAGATCAGGATCTGGCCTTCTGACATCTTCCACTCTACCCTTCTTTCTGACTGTTACCAGATAGCTGCCTCATGTTCCTGCACCTCCATGCTGCCCTCCTCCCTGCACCTCCATGCTGCCCTCCTCCCTGCACCTCCATGCTGCCCTCCTCCCTGCACCTCCATGCTGCCCTCCTCCCCAGTATCTACACGCCTGCGAGTGATCTGCTCAGTTGAGCAGCAAACTCGGCTTACAAGTTGGCAATGGATCTCGGTTGTCGCCATTGTCATTTAGATCCAGGATCCGGGCTTTAGATGGCAGGTGTTGCACACATCTTGCACAGCAGTATGCCCCTCCGAAACTGTTGCTCAAGGATGGCATACATAGACCTGTTGTGCACTGGACAGCACTTGTTCAACATGGATCTCATGGGGATAGTTACAAAAAAAAAGTAATACAGATACAAAATATGAAAATCTGTATAATACTGACTTTTCCACAAAGCCCCAATCATAAAGTCCCCAATATTAAGTCCACACCACTTAGCCAAAAACGACCACTTAAAAAACAAAACAGGACACTCACGCATGCTCAGATACTCCGATTAGGCTACTTAGCTTTTAACCCTTTGATCCAAAGGAGTTCAGCAGTGCAGCAGCAACTCTCCTTTGAGAGGAGAAAATCCCAATAAAATTATAAATTAGCATTTTCTTGGATGAAATAAGTATTTGATACAATAGAAACACAGAACTGAATATTTGGTCCAGAAACCTTTGTTTACAGGCCGGATGTCTCCTGTAGTTCTTCCCCGGTCACTGCAGCAGGGATTGTGCCCCTTCCTCCATATACATCTTCTCCAGGTCTTTCAGGTTTCGGGGCTGGCTCTGGGCTACATTGAGTTTCAGCTCCCTCTATAGATTTTCAATTGGGTTCAGGTCTGGAGACCGGCTCGGCCACTCCAGGACCTGGAAATGCTTCTTACTGAGCCACTCCTTAGTTGCTCTGGCTGTGGGTTTCGGGCTATTGTCCTGCTGGAAGATCCAGCCCTGACCCATCTTCAATGATCTTACTAAGGGGAAGGTTGGTGGTTGTTGACCAAAATCTCTGATACCTGACCCCTTCCATCCTCCTTCAATATGGTGCGGTCATCCTGTCCCCTTTGTAGAAAAGCTCCTGAAGTATGATGTTTACCCCAATGATTCTGCAGTGGGCGGGGGGGGGCAGTTTTTCCTTGGGCGCTTGTCATCATCATTCTTTTTCAAACAGGCGAGTGGAGCTGATCCAAAAAGTTATATTTTGGTATCATCTGACACATGGACTTCTCCGCCTCCTCTGGCATCATTGAGGATGGTGTTGGTGAATTACAAAGGCTTGGGACAGTGACGGGGAGCCTTGGGATGTGTGCCTGAGGGAACCTTTGCGGCGACGTGTGCAGGGGGGGTAGTGGAGAGGTGGGGGGGGGGGGACCTGCGGAAGTTGTGCCGTGGTGATCGTGGGGTTACATGCGGAGTTGTTGGGCCCCCCGGGGGGCTGCGAGAGGGGCGGGGGATCCTTGCGACGTGTGCAGGGGTGGAGAGGGGGGGACCTTGCGGACGTTTTGTGTGCGGGGTGGAGCGGGGGGGGACCTTGCGACGTGTGGAGGGGGGGGGACCTTGCGGACGTGTGCCGGGGTGGAGAGGGGGGGGACCTTGCGGACGTGTGCCGGGGTGGAGAGGGGGGGGACCTTGAGGACGTGTGCCGGGGTGGAGAGGGGGGGGAACTTGAGGTCGTGTGCCGGGGGGGGGACCTTGCGGACGTGTGCCGGGGGGGGGACCATGCGGACGGCGTGAGGTCTGTTGGCTGTGAGGGGGGGGACTTGCGGACGTATTGTGCGGGGGGGAGGTGACCTTGCGGGACGTGTGCCGGAAGGGGCAGGGGGTGGACTTGTTGCCAGCAGGATGTTACTCCATGACGGCGCAGTGTGTTACTAACGGTAAGCTGCGAGACTGTGGTCCCAGCTCTGTCATTGACCAGGCCTTCCCTGGTTCTGGGCGGATTCCTGACTGTTCTCAGAATCATCATTAACCAACAGTGGTGAGAGCTTGCTGCAGCCCGAACCAGGAGGACATTTGGACCGTCATCTTGATGTTTTTCTATCTTATATAAAATTGCCCAACAGTTGTTCCTCTCTAGACGCTGTTAGCCCATCCCAGTCTTGTGCAGGGCTACAATTATGTCCCTGTTGTCCTTAGACAATTCTTTGGTCTTATCCATGGTGGAGAGGTTGGAGTGTGTTTTTTTTTTTTTTTTTTTTTTTTGTGTGGACAGGTATCTTTTATTCAGGTAACGAGATGAAACCGGTGCAGTTAATACAGGTAATGAGCGCAGAATAGGATTGGATTACTTTAAAAAAAAAAAAAAAAAAAAAATGAACCGGTCTGTGAGCTCCAGAATTCTGGCAGGTCGGTCGGTGATCAAATACTTATTTAATGCAATAAAATGAGAACTAATTCTGTAAGAATTGTACAATGGGGTTTTCTGGATTTTTTTTTTTTTTTTTTGTCTTCAGATTCTGTCTCTTACAGTTGAAGTGATCCTAGGGATTAAAATTTAGCCATGCTCCTGTTAGGAGGAAACCTTGTAAAACATCACAGTGTATCTGTACTTGTTCGCAAGACTGTATGTACATGGGCGGCTGAGTGGCTTGAGTCGGGAGTCAGTCCTGTCTTCACCTCCGAAACTGAGGACATGTGTAGTACGGTGTATATATCGGAGGACGATCGCACTCAGGTCCGGGGGTCAGCTGGGGTTCCTGTGTCCAGCTGATGGTGGTCACCGGGATAGTCGGAGCCTATTTTGCAGGTAATGTAAAACGTTGTAAGGCTGTTTTCACACGGAGCGATTATTTTATTTCTTTGTACAGCATTAATATTATATACCAAAAAACTGTACTAGTCCCAGCTGCACCTGGAACACAAGCAGAAGTAAAAAGTGCACTTCAGCCCGCAGAAAATGTCCCGTGTCTCAAGTTATTGGTCGCAGAAAATGTCCGTAGGTGTTAGCACAAAAAAGTTATTGGTCGCAGAAAATGGCTCCAGTGTGCAAATGTCAAAAATAGAAAATGTTTGGAATTTATTTTGCGGTGCCAAAATGTAAAAAAAACGTGACCTGTTTGGTATTACTGGAATCTATCAACCTGCAGAAGACAGGGAACACCATTTTATACCAGAGCGTGAAAAGCCCATAAAACTAACCGAGTAAGAACAGGCACACGATAATTATATTTCACATATTCTATAGTGCTGTGAATGACACCATTAGAAAGTCCATCATATGTCTATGTAGGTGGCAAAATAAAAAAGTTCTGGCTCTTGGAAGGCGGGAAGGGAAAAATGAGTGCGACAGCCCAAAAAAACGCACGGTCCTGAAGGGGTTTAAAGGTCTTCCTAAAAATACTCAGTTCAGCATAAAGCAGTTAACTAGAAAGAAGGGTTGTTCACACTGCAGGTTGGGCACGTGTTAAATAACGTATTGAAAACTATATCCGCGTCTGCGATAAGTTGTTGGATCCGTATTTGATGCATTTTTGGATCCATTTTTCAATACGTTTAATTTCAAATTAACCAATTTAAACCAGTTAAACCCTACTATTGATAATAGACGTCCAAAGTTTTTTTGTTTTTTTTAGATTTTTTTTTCTTTTTGAGCCGCTGAAACCGCGCGTCCCATTTTTCTGTGGGGATTTGACCTGTCAGAAGTGGATCAAGAATCAAACACATACGTTTTACACAATACAAAAACGTAGGTAAAAAACTTAGCGTGTACTTTTTTTTTTACATTCAGATCAAGGAGATCTGCCTGGAACATTGATAAACCAAAGTTGTATGTAAAAACTAGACGTCGTGACGAAGCACGAGGGAGCTCGAGTCTTCAATGTGATGATATGAAAGTGCAGCACGCTTTGAATACCTGGGGTATGTTCACACGCGCCGCAGTACATCATTGTCTTTCGGCTAGCTCACGTGATCTGCGCTACTCACGTGCGCTCGGGGCGAGGGGAGGGGGGGGCAGCACGCAGCGCACCCCATAGAGTGTCAGTACTGACGCAAGTTATTGGACATGTGACTTAATGCCAGGGCTACAATACGTAGTATGAGCGGCAAGCAGAGGATGCGTAATCCTAGTTCTCTATGAGAGCTGAGTATTACTGGAATATATGGGCATCAATCTCTCCGCTTATTGAGCGCGTAAGGGCTGAAATATATATATGGCAATGGTGCCCAAATTAAGCCGTGTGAACATAACCTTAGGACTGTGGTAAAGGCATAAGGTCAGGAAGGGAGAGAGCCGGGGAGTCACTGGGGAGGCTCGGCCGCTGCTTGTCCGCCTGCATTTGCGCCAGCCGACTTTAGGTGTTGCGCTGACTGCCTGCAATTTCAGTGTTCGAAGCGTGTGTCCTTTCTGCAGGAATGGTGTCTGAGTGGCGATGGCTGGCGGAGGTCTGGCTCGTGCCCCATTGTCTCCTGCTGATCTTCATGAGCTTCATGCCCGAGACGCCTCGATATCTCCATTCATCAATTATAACCTATCACTCCCCCCAGGAGAGACCAGTCAAGAAGCCCACGGGCTGCCCTCCGCTTCTGCGAAGGCCCAGCGATGTGGATCAAGAGTGGGAAGTAACGGGCATATCGAAGGCCAGGTGGGCAGGCAGAAGTGTGAGCGGCGACTATTGCTCCATCACTGTAATGAAGAGAATCCACTGCTTGAAGACCTCCTCTGATAGTCACACAGGATGTAATGTCTCTGGTTATATCAGTACTGGAGGTTATAACGCAGGAGCCGCCTGATATCAGTCAATAGGAGGTACTGTCTTCTGGTTATATACAGTTACTGGGAGCGTTATAGAGGCGCGGCTGATATCAGGCACATAGGATGTAATGGCTATGGGTTATGTCAGTACTGGAGCGTTATACGAGGAGCTGTGATATCAGTTACATAGGATGTAATGTCTCGGGTTATATCAGTAACTGGAGGATTATAAGAGGAGCGGCTGATATTCCGTAACTATAGTGATGTAATGTATGGTTATATCAGTAATGGAGCGGTATAAGAGGAGCGGCTGATATCAGGCACATTTGGATGTAATGTCTATGGTGATTAGCAGTAAGGGAGAGGTTTATAAGAGGAGTGTGATATCAGTCACACAGGATGTAAATGTCTTGGTTATATCAGTACTGGAGCGTTATAAGGGGAAGCGGTGATAGCAGTCACACAGGATGTAATGTCTTGGCGTTATATCTGTATGAGAGTTTCTAAGAGGATGAGGTTGAATATAAGGCACATATGGAATTTATTTATCTGGGTATATCAGTACTGGAGCATGATAAGGGAGCGGCTGATATCAGTCAATAGGATGTAATGTCTTGGTTTATATCAGTACTGGAGCGTCATAGAGGACGCCGGCTGATATTCAGTCAATACTAGGATGGAATGTCTATGGTATATCGGTTAATGGAGCGTTATAAGAGGAGCGGATGATATCACGTAACAATAGGATGTAATTGGTCTGATGGGTAAGGTTCGTACTGGAGCGGTTATTAGACGCGAAAGAGTGGCTGATATCATTCAAGAGGTTGTAATGTCTGGAGGTTATCTAGTCCTGGAGCGTTATAAGAGGAGCGGCTGATATAAGTCAAACTAGGATGTAATGTCTGGTCTATATCAGTATTTGGAGCGTTATAAGGGAGAGGTGGTTATCAGTAAATAGGATGTAATGTACTGGAGGTGTATATCAGTATGGAGCGTTATAAGAGGAGCGGTGATATCATGTCCCCTAGGATGTAATGTATGGAGGTTACTATCTAGTAACTGGAGCGTTATAAGAGGACTGCGGCTGATATCAGTCAATAAGATGTAATGTTGGAGGTTATTTCAAGGACTGGGCGGCTATGAAGAGGAGCGCGATGAGATCAGTCAATAGGATGTAATGTCTCTGGGTTATTTCAGTACTGGAGATTATAAGAGGAGCCGCTGATATCAGTCACATAGGATGTAATGTCTATTGTTATATCAGTACTGGAGCGAATAGTCACTGTTGATGAGTTAGGGAGCCTAGGGGGGCGGAGGTGTCTGGATATTTGTGGTCACTTGGGAACCACAATAGTGAGAATACAGAGAAGCAATAATTGTAGCATAACGGAAGGAGCATGGTTGTCGGTCTTGTAGGCTTGTTCACACGATGTTTTAGTGATAAGTTTTACGGGCTCGCTCAAAACGGAATCTAACAATTGTCAGTGTGACTGAACATTGCAGTTCAATGGCAAAAGCGATTAGCCGTTACAAGGGGAGCTCAGCGATGACACTTTTGAGGGCTCTCCGGCGCTTTTCGTCACTCCGCTTTAAGAATTGATGTTCAATTTTGTTGTGGTTTATGGCATGTGAAACGCCATAGGAGATAATGGACGTGCGCTTTTGGAACTGCTCCAAAAAGCGCTCCTCACTCGCGGTACGTATCAGCCTAGAGCTAGTGCATCATGAAAAGCGTGTGCGACAAAAAAAAAATTAAAAATAAATAAGAGCAGTGCAGGAGGCTGGAGGGGGATCACAGGTGAGCGAGCGGCTGCGGGAGATGGTGGGGGCGAGGTGCTGCGCAGGGGGCATCGTAGTTGTGAGGGCGAGTGCTGGGCGATGCATGGGAGGCGAGGTGCTGCGGGGGGCATCGTAGGTGAGCGGCGGATGTGTGAGTTGGAAGGAAGAGAATGTGCTTGCGGTGGGGCATAGTTTTGTGGCGGCCGGTCCTGCTGGGAGATGGATGGGAGGCGAGCGTGCTTGTGCGCGGGGGCATCGTAGGAGAGCGGCGATCGAGAGCCTAGGGGCAGTCGATAGGGGAGGCGAGGTGCTGCGGGGGGGCATCGGAGGTGAGCGGCGTGTGCAGGGCGATGCATGGGAGGCGAGGGGCTGCGGGGGGCATCGGAGGTGAGCGGCGAGTGCAGGGCGATGCATGGGAGGCGAGGTGCTGCGGGGGGGGCATCGGAGGTGAGGGCGAGTGCGGGGCAAATGCTGGGAGGCGAGGTGCTGCGGGGGGGCATGGGAGGTGGCGGCGGTCCCAGGGCGATGCAGGGGAGGCAGGGTGCGCGGGGGGGCACGTTAGGTGGCGGCGAGTGCGGCGATGATGGGAGGAGGTGCTGCGGGGGGCATCGGAGGTGAGGGGCGGGTGCAGGGCGATGAGGGGGAGGCGGGGTTTGCTGCGGGGGGCTGTAGGTGGCGGCGGCTGTGGGGGTGGAGGGGAAAAGCGAGTGCTGGGGGGGCATCGGAGGTGGCGGCGAGTGCAGGGGATGCATGGGAGGCGAGGTCCCCTGCGGGGGCTCGGGGTGAGCGGCGAGTGCGGGCGAGATGGGGAGGCGAGTGCTGCGGGGGGGATGTAGGTGAGCGGCGAGTGCGGGGATGCTGGGAGGCGAGGTGTGCGGGGGGGATCGGGGTGGCGGGAGTGCAGGGCGATGCGGGAGGGAGGTGCTCCCGGGGGGGATCGGAGGTGAGCGGGCAGTCCCGGGCGATGCGGGGAGGGAGGTTTGCTGCGGGGGGCATCGGAGGTGAGCGGGGGATGGCAGGGGGGGAGCATGGGGGCGAGGTGCTGCGGGGGGCATCGGAGGTGAGCGGCGAGTGCAGGGCGATGCATGGGAGGCGAGGTGCTGCGGGGATCGAGGAGATGTGCTGGGCTGGCTTTGCTGGAGAGGGAGAGAGACTTTATGAGCGGATGCGTAAAACGCAAGTGTAAAAGCATTCAAAACGGATCCAAATAAGTACCCCATGCTTTTTTTCTGGACCGCTTTTCAGCTGTCAAAAACAGATCCTTAAAAAGGACCCAAACGCCGTGTCACAACCCCTTTTGTCCCTTTTTATTGTTGATTTTCACGTTTTTGGGGGGGCGTCGCTCGGCCCAGTACACTGTGTTAGGGGGGGGGCGCTCGCTCGGCCGGTGACTGTGTTTATGGGGAGGCGCTGTGGCCAGTACCTGTGTGTTATGGGGGGGGCTGCTGGCACGGTACATGTGTGTTATGGGGGGGCGCTGCTCGGCCCGACACTGTGTTTTGGGGGGCGCCCCCTGGGCAAGTACACTGTGTGTTTGGGGGGCGCTCCTCGGCACGTACACGGTTAGGGGGGTGCTCGTCGGCACGGTCCCTGTGTTTTTATGGGGGGGGCCCTCGTCGGCCGGTACACTGTTTTGTTATGGGGGGCGCTGTGGGGCACATACACTGTGTGTTATGGGGAGGCGCTCGCTCGGCCGTACACGTGTGTTAGGGGGGGTGCCGCTCGGCACAGTACACTGGGGGGTTTGGGGAGGCGCCCGCTCGGACAGTACCTGTGTGTTATGGGGGGGCGCTCGCTCGGCCACAGTACACGTGGTTATGGGGGGGGGCGCTCGCTCGGACAGTACATGTGTGTCATGGGGGGGGGGGGCGCTCGCTCGGCACAGTACCTGTGGAGGGGGGCGCTCGCTCGGCACAGAAACCTGTGTTATGGGGGGGGCCCTCGCTCGGCAGTACACTGGTGGTTAATGGGGGTGCTCGCTCGGAGGGGTCCACTGGGTTATGGGGGGGTGCTCGCTGGGGCACAGTACATGTGTTATGGGGGGGCCTCGCTCGGCACGGTACACTGTGTTATGGGGGGGCCCTCGCACGGCAAGGTACACAGTGTGATATGGGGGGCCCCTTTCGCTCGAACGGTTAAAACTGTTATGGGGGGGCCCTCGCTCGGCACGGTACACTGTGTGTTATGGGGGTGCTCGCTCGGCACAGTACACTGTGTTATGGGGGGGGGCCCTCGCTCGGCACAGTACACTGTGTTATGGGGGGGACCCTCGCTCGGCACAGTACACTGTGTGTTATGGGGGGTGCTCGCTCGGCACGGTACACTGTGTGTTATGGGGGGCGCTCGCTCGGCACGGTACACTGTGTTTAGGGGGGGGGACCCTCGTCGGCACGGTACACTGTTTTATGGGGGGGCCTCGCTCGGCCGGTTTACACTGGTGTTATGGGGGGGGCCCTCGCTCGGCACGGACACTGTGTGTATGGGGGGGCGGCTTCGCTCGGCACGGTGCACTGTTATGGGGGGGGGGTCGCTCGGCCGGAACTGTGTGTTATGGGGGGGCGGTTTCGCTCGGCACGGTTAACTGTTGTTTGGGGGGGGGGCGCTCGCTCGGCACGGTACACTGTGTTATGGGGGGGCGCTCGCTCGGCACGGTACACTGTGTGTTATGGGGGGGCGCTCGCTCGGCACAGTACACTGTGTGTTATGGGGGGGGCGCTCGCTCGGCACGGAACACTGTGTGTTATGGGGGGGTGCTCGGCATGGTGCACTGTGTGTTATGGGGGGGGGGGCGCTCGCTCGGCCCGGTGCACTGTGTATTATGGGGGAGGGCGCTCGGCACGGTGCACTGTGTGTTATGGGGGGGTGCTCGCTCGGCACAGTACACTGTTATGGGGGGGCGCTCGCTCGGCACGGTACACTGTGTGTTATGGGGGGGTGTGGGCTGGTGCACTGTGTGTTATGGGGGGGGGGGCCCGCGGCCCGGTGCAGGGTGTATTATGGGGGAGGGCGCGTCGGCACGGTGGCACTGTGTATTATGGGGGAGGGCGCTCGGCACGGTGCACTGTGTATTATGGGGGAGGGCGCTCGGCACGGTGCACTGTGTATTATGGGGGAGGGCGCTCGGCACAGTACACTGTTATGGGGGGGGCGCTCGCTCGGCACGGTACACTGTGTGTTATGGGGGGGTGCTCGGCACGGTGCACTGTGTGTTATGGGGGGGGGGCGCGCTCGCTCGGCACGGTGCACTGTGTATTATGGGGGGCGTTTCGCTCGGCACGGTGCACTGTGTATTATGGGGGGCGCTCGCTCGGCACGGTGCACTGTGTATTAGGGGGGGCGCTCGCTCGGCACGGTGCACTGTGAATTATGGGGGGGGGCGCTCGGCACGGTGCACTGTGTTATGGAGGGGGCGCTCTGTTGGCATGCTACACTGTATGTTATGGGGGGGCCTGCTGTGTTGTCATCTTGCTGATGCTCTCTTCTCTGCAGGGGGGCAGCCTGAAGATGGCAGATCTCCGGGAACCGTCCGTTTACAAGCCTTTCGTCATCGGGATCCTGCTCATGGTCTTCCAGCAGGCGACCGGCATCAACGCCATCATGTTTTAGGGCACAGGGATATTTTGAAGAAGCCAATTTCGGTGAGCGGTGGGGGGGGGCGGCCCGGCTCGGCTGCACATTCTGCACGGCGCATTGTGTGTTATTGGGGGGGGGGCGCTCGCTCGGCACGGTGTGTTATGGGGGGGGGCGCTCGCTCAGCACGGTGCACTGTGTGTTATGGGGGGGGGGCGCTCGCTCGGCACGGTGCACTGTGTGTTTTGGGAGGGGACGCTCGTCGGCACGGTGCATGTGTTGTTATGGGGGGGCGCTCGCTCGGCAAGTAACTGTGTGTATGGTGGGGGCGCCTTCGCTCGGCACAGTCCCACTGTGTGTTATGGGGGGGCCCTCGCTCGGCACGTGCATTTTGTGTTATGGGGGGGGGCGCTCGCTCAGCACGGTGCACTGTGTGTTATGGGAGGGGACGCTCGCTCGGCACGGTGCACTGTGTGTTGTGGGGGGGGGCGCTCGCTCGGCACGGTGCACTGTGTGTTGTGGGGGGGGGGGGCGCTCGCTCAGCACGGTGCACTGTGTGTTATGGGAGGGGACACTCGCTCGGCACGGTGCACTGTGTGTTATGGGAGGGGACGCTCGCTCGGCACGGTGCACTGTGTGTTATTGGCTGCCCGTTCTGCCCTTTCTGTGTTGCCGTGTTTTACAGGACAGCAGTCTGGCTGCGGTGATCGTGGGGTTGGTGCAGGTGGCGTTCACAGCGGTGGCTGCGCTCATCATGGACCGGGCTGGACGCAAGCTCCTGCTGCTTCTCTCAGGTAACGCGCTGCTGTCCAAGGCTGAGGTTGGTCGGTGACCGGTGTAAACAGCGCGGTTGTTGTTCTATGGTCAGGTTATTCCACTTATCACTTTACTTCTGTACGTGCTGGCGGTCGCTGTAGTGTGTCCTGCGGCTGTGCTGGCGGGTCGCTGTTAGTGTGTCATGCGGGCTGTGCTGGGGTCGCTGTTTTAGTGATGTTTCACTGCGGTTGTGCGGGCGGTCGCTGTAGCGATGTCACTGCGGCTCGTGCTGGCGGTCGCTGTAGTTTAGTCCCCTGCAGTCGTGTGGGGTCTCTTTTTAGTGATTGTCACTGCAGTACGTGCTGGCGGTCTCTGTAGCGGTGTCACTGCGGCTCGTGCTGGCGGTCGCTGTAGTGATGTCACTGCGGCTCGTGCTGGCGGTCGCTGTAGAGATGTCACTGCAGTACGTGCTGGCGGTCTCTGTACCCATTTTCACTGCGGTTCGTGCTGGCGGTTTGCTGTAGCGGTTTCGCTGCGGGGTACTGCTGGCGGTCTCTGTAGCGGTGTCTCTGCGGCTACTGCTGGCGGTCTCTGTTGTGATGTCACTGCGGCTCGTGCTGGCGGTCGCTGTAGTGATGTCACTGAACTACGTGCTGGCGGTCGCTGTAGTGATGTCACTGCAATACGTGCTGGCGGTCGCTGTAGTGACGTCGCTGCGGCTAGTGCTGGCGGTCTCTGTAGCGGTGTCACTGCAGTACGTGCTGGCGGTCGCTGTAGCGACGTCGCTGCGGCTCGTGCTGGCGGTCGCTGCGGCTATTGCTGGCGGTCTCTGTAGCGACGTCGCTGCGGCTCGTGCTGGCGGTCGCTGCGGCTCGTGCTGGCGGTCGCTGCGGCTCGTGTTTGGGGGTTCTGTAGCGAGTCGCTGCGGCTCGTGCTGGCGGCGTGCGGGCTCGTGTGGGCGGTCGCTGCGGCTCGTGCTGGCGGTCGCTGCGGCTCGTGCTGGCGGTCGCTGCGGCTCGTGCTGGCGGTCTCTGTAGCGACGTCGCTGCGGCTCGTGCTGGCGGTCGCTGCGGCTCGTGCTGGCGGTTCTGTAGCGCGTCGCTGCGGCTCGTGCTGGCGGTTCTGTAGCGACGGGCGCTGCGGCTCGTGCTGGCTGTCTCTGTAGCGACGTCGCTGCGGCTCGTGCTGGCGGTCTCTGTAGCGACGTCGCTGCGGCTCGTGCTGGCGGTCTCTGTAGCGACGTCGCTGCGGCTCGTGCTGGCGGTCGCTGCGGCTCGTTTTGGCGGGCGTGCGGTCGTGCTGGGGGTCTCTGTTGCGGGCGTCACTGCGGCTCGTGCTGGCGGTCGCTGTAGCGGTGTCACTGCGGCTCGTGCTGGCGGTCTCTGTACCGATGTCACTGCTGCACGTGCTGGCGGTCTCTGTACCGATGTCACTGCGGCTCGTGCTGGCGGTCTCTGTAGCGACGTCACTGCGGCTCGTGCTGGCGGTCTCTGTAGCGGTGTCACTGCAGTACGTGCTGGCGGTCGCTGTAGCGGTGTCGCTGCGGTTCGTGCTGGCGGTCGCTGTAGCGGTGTCGCTGCGGCTCGTGCTGGCGGTCGCTGTAGCGATGTCACTGCGGCTCGTGCTGGCGGTCTCTGTAGCGGTGTCACTGCAGTACGTGCTGGCGGTCTCTGTAGCGGTGTCGCTGCGGCTCGTGCTGGCGGTCGCTGTAGCGGTGTCGCTGCGGCTCGTGCTGGCGGGTCTCTTGTTGGGGGTGTCACTGCGGCTCGTGCTGGCGGTCGCTGTAGCGATGTCACTGCGGCTCGTGCTGGCGGTCTCTATAGTGGCGTCGCTGCGGCTCGTGCTGGCGGTCTCTAGTGATGTCACTGCAATACGTGCTGGCGGTCGCTGTAGTGATGTCACTGCAATACGTGCTGGCGGTCGCTGTAGTGATGTCACTGCAATACGTGCTGGCGGTCGCTATAGCGATGTCACTGCAATACGTGCTGGCGGTCGCTGTAGCGGTGTCGCTGCGGCTCGTGCTGCGCGGGGCGCTGTAGCGGTGTCCTGGGCTCGTGTGGCGGTCTCTGTAGCGGTGTCACTGCGGCTCGTGCTGGCGGTCGCTGTAGTGATGTCACTGCGGCTCGTGCTGGCGGTCTCTGTAGCGGTGTCGCTGCGGCTCGTGCTGGCGGTCGCTGTAGCGGTGTCGCTGCGGATCGTGCTGGCGGTCTCTGTAGCGGTGTCACTGCGGGTCGTGCTAGTTCTCTGTAGTGATGTCGCTGCGGCTCGTGCTGGCGGTCGCTGTTACCCGGTGTGGGTGCGGCTCGTGCTGGCGGTCGCTTGTAGCGGTGTCGCTGCGGCTGGGTGTGGCCCGGGTCTCTAGTGATGTACTGCATTACTGCTGGCGGTCTCTGGTGCGGTTTGTCTTTTTCAGTACGTGCTGGCGGTCTCTGTAGCGATGTCACTGCAGTACGTGCTGGCGGGGGTTCTGTAGCGGTTCACTGCGGCCGTGCTGGCGGTCTCTTAGGAGTCACTCGTACGGCGGGGGTTTCCCTC
>JAODAL010041624.1:0-35692 GCA_025379985.1 Phyllomedusa bahiana | reverse complement strand
TGCCTTTGTAAAAAGCGTTCCTGTTTGGGCTACTTCCCTTGCCGTGTACCAGCCCTTTTGCTACGTTTTCGCCCCGAACCTCGGCCGCCTGCCCTGACCAAATCCCCTGTCCACGACCACAACCATTGCCCTGCCCTGACCTTATCGCCTGTCCACGACCAAAAACCCTTTTGCCCCCTGCCCGGGACCTTCTGTGCCCACCGCTCCCGATTTTTGGGAATACATTTTGAAACCTCGAGAAAACCTCGGTTTCCCGCCGCGGGCAAGTCACTTTCGGGGGGACCGATTTTAGCCTCAAGCCGCAGCAAGTCCCCCCGGGGGCGGCGGGCTCGGTGAAAACCGGGGGTAACTTTTTTTCCCTTTTCCCCTTTTGGCGGGGTTATTTTAATCTTCGCCTGGGGTTTGGTCCAGCGGATCCATCCCCAAGTCCTTTAAACATGCACTGGGTTTTTCGGGCCCTGGTTTACCTTTTTGGAGCTTTCCTGAATGCGTGCCCCATCTTCCCCCACGTAGAAGCAAAACCCCTGGGGGGCAAAGATTTAGTCCAAAGGGTTTCATTTGCAAAAGGGCCCCGGAAAAAGGGCCCCCACTTGCATGGGCCCTTTTGGGTTTTTAAATTTTTTGGGGGGAAAAAACGGGTTTAGAGGGGGCCCAAATGGGGGGAAACCCCCGGGATGGCAACCCTTTTTTCCCCCGACGTCTCTCCCTAATATGCCCGTTTGCGAATGGTCTGTCCCCATAGCCTCATTTAAAGAAAGGGGGTGGGGTAAGCCCCCAAAAAAAAAATCCTTCACATGGCCCATCTAACCCTAAAAAACTGGCATCAAAAGGCTTTCCCCGTTCCCCCCGTGGAACGCACCGTGAAAAAATTTATAGCAAAAGTCCCCAAACCCTTTGGGGACCCTGCCTAATGTGGTAGCTGAGCCTCGGATACAGTTTCCCCCTTTTTCAGGGTCATCAAAAAGCCCCTCTAAGGGGGCAAAAAAAACCTGCCCAAACAAAAAGACTTTTTCTGGCGAATCAGGCAGAAAACGAAAATGCCCACTGCGGGGGGGGGACCCTGAAGTGGGGAATAACTTTTTCCAATTTTCTGCCCCCCCCATTCCCTGGGGGGTTACATGGGCGGAGCCTAAAGAAAAGGGGTGACATCCCTCCCCTAAATAAAAAAAGGGGCCTTCCCTTTTGGGCTGAAAAACCTGTAGGCAATGGATAAGGAGGCCCCAAAAGGGGGGAAGGGGAAAAAAGTGGGGGGCCACTCAGCCCTTGGGGAAAAGCCCCCCCTGCTTTTTTTACCCGCAACACCAGATCCTGAATACCGGGGTAAGCACCACATTTTTCCCTCAAAAAAAGTTTCATGGGGTTCATAGTTTCGGGAGCGAAAAGAAAAACTTTTTTGGGCCTGTGAAAATGTAAAGCGGGGGGTTGTACAGTGAGCCCTAAACTGGAACCCCCCCTACGGGTTCCCGGGCCTACTTGACGGGGGGGCCCTAGGCGGGCAGATCCCAAACGGGGGGACAGCCCCCTTTGCGCTGCTAGAGGGGGCTGGGGCCGTCAGGAGGAAGAAGATCAGAAAGTCGGGGTCATTAAAAAATTTGGGAATTCCCCAAGCCCCAAATCAGAACCAGAGGGAGAAAGGGGAAAACAACCCGGGGGTCAAAAGCCAAACGGGAGCGGGGGTATAAAATCAAAAGAAAAGCCGAGGAAAAAAAAGGTAAAAAAAAGTGGGGTTGGTACAAAATAAACAGCACATTTAAAAAATTACACAGAAACTGGGCAGCCGGGAAAATTTCCCACAGGCGCCCCCACTCACCCCTTCAGGGAGTTTAAATGGGGTTTCCCCGGAAATAGCCCCCCTGAAAGCAAAATTGGAGCGGCCTCTGGGTTTTTTCCATTGGGGTGAAACACCCCCCTGTCCGGAGGGGGCGGCCTCTTTTCATTTTAAACAGCCTCCAGCAGACTGTTATCGGGTGGGGCGTGTTCAGCTGCAGCGACCTTGCTCCCTGCGGCTGAGCCCCGGCTACCCCTGAAATCTTGACCTGTAAAACCCGGGGGAAAAAGAAAAAATTCCTTCTCTTTGTTTCCAGCATCAGTAACTTTGTTTGCCCTTACTTAGGGGTTTAAAACCCTTGGCTGCTCCACCACTGTTTGTTTACCTTTTCTTTTTCCTGTGCCCCCTTCCTGTGCTTTTAATTTCTGACAATCTGTTTGTTTTACCAATCCATTACCTGTCTGGGCCCTTGGTTCCCTCCTTTGGCAAACCCTGCTGTGTCCCTTTCCAACCTGTCCCAAAGCCCAATGCTGTCTTTCCCCTGCCCCTTTGGGCTGTCAGTGATCAAAAACCTAAAACCCTTCTTGCCCTGAGGGATCACTGGGGACCCACCTTTATATTTGTGATTGAGGGTTTCATTTGAAATACTGACCCACCAGATCATTACAGCATATTTTAAATTTCCTTTCCCATTTTTTCCCATGAAGAAAATTTTCATGGAAAAAATAAAAGGTTTAAATTGTTCATTTAAATAAAAAATGGGGGGAAATTCAGACATCTAAAAACAAGTCCAAAAAATTGCCCTCTTACGGGGGAGCCCCATCTGTGGGGGAAAAGATTTTTTAAAAATGAAATAAATAAAAAGTAGGGCAATTTGGTAGAGTTTTTCCCTCTACTGACGGAAAGGGGGAGGTTTTTACTGATTTCCAGGAACTTTACTTTTTCCCTTTGAATCTCATGAGCAAGAGGGTGGGTTTTTTAAATGTCCCCTTTTTACACATTGTGGCAAATCTTTCAATTTGTTTAATTTTTTCTGGACCTAATGGAAATTTAACCCAATTTTCCCAAAAATCCGAGGTATTACAATTAAACATACCCAAATGAGGAAGGTTTTATTGTAGGAAGGGGTCTTAACAAAATAGTCAACCTAGAGAAGTTTCAAAGGTGTACATCCCCTTTTCCCACCCGGGAAAATAAAGGGTTAGGACTCACTCCATATTGGGGAAAAACTTTTTAAAATTTAAAACGGGCCTTAGAGCATTTTGGTTTCTCAACTCCATTTCCTAAAGCCCCATCAAAAAGGTGGGTTTTTCTGGTTTTCCCTTAGCTTTGCACAGGGGGATATCTTTTATGCTGAAAAGGTTTGATAAAAATTATGGTCAGTGCATTATGGGGGAGATCCGAAAACATGCCCTTTGGTGGGGGGCCCCTGAGGACTGGATTTGAAAAACACGGGCTTAGCGACGGGGGTTGGGAGAGAGAAAAAAACCAAAGAAGGTAGAAAATTCTCACTTTGGGGTTCTCAGGCTCACAAGGTAGGGCCCAAAGGAAAATTTTAAAGGGTTGGTTTCCCCTGAGATACTCTCAGATCACCCCTCTTTAAAAATTAGTAATGAAGGGGTTTCCCAATGACATCGGGAAAATTTTCCCATCTAGTCTAGTAAAAAGGGGGAATATTTTGGGCTAAAATTATACAAAAATGGGGGGAGGGGAATTTTTCCCTCAACAACTCGGGCCCCATGTATCGGACACATCTTTATTCTGGGCAACAGTTAAATCTGTAGTAAGGGGAAAATCTACCATCCACTGTAAATGTAATTTACCTAATTCTTTTGACGCAGCTAGCAACAAAAATTGGGATGCCTGTGGGAATTTTTTCCCAAACATTTTCCCAAAAATTACCCAAAAAATGGAAGCGGCTAAAAAAGGAGTTTATTCTTGGTCAAGAGGGGAAAAAAGTCCTTTTAAGATCCAATTTTCAGGGGGGGGGCCTCCCAGCTGAAAAAAAGGTTTGCCCCGTCTAAAAAATTTCAGGCCCCCCCTCAAACACAAATCTGGCAAAATTTCTGGGGGACCCCAAAAAAATAAACCTTTAAAACTTTTTAAGGGAAAATTTTATGCTGACCCCATATTCCACTTCTAGATCCAACCCCGGGTCTTTAGACGGCTCAGACTTTCTTCTTAAAATTAAGCTTCCCCCATTTCCCAAGGGGCAAAAAGACCAAACATTTTCCCAAAACAACGGTAAAAAGAAGTCTGTAAAACCATTAACCCCTCAAAAGTTGGGCCCAAAACCCCGGGATAATTTTTAACATTTTGGTAAAACAAATTTTTGCCCATTCTGTCTGAAACTATTTAATCACATTTAACAACAGTTTAAAAATCTGAAACCCGAATGAAAAAAATTTCCTTTATAAAAGTCCTCCCGAAGCCTGAAAAGGGGGCCCCTTTTTGACCAAGGGTCCTACAAACCAATCTAATGATTTTACTTTGCCAAAAAATTTTTTAAAGAAAAATAATAGCGGACCCGGCTGGGTACGTCCCTTTTTCCTTTTTAATATATATGATTCTTTATCAGTATACCCCTCTTGCTTTCCCAAATGCTTTAAAAGGCTGGGCCCTTTCAGCTCTCATGCACTTTTTTAATAAACCAGTAAACTAGCTTTTTTTAAAAATTTTTTTATTGCAAATATAAATTTAAATTGTAAAATATCCAAAAAATTGTAGACAAAAAAAATTTAAAAATTCAAAATGCAGTAAAAAATGACGATGGGATACTTTGATTCAGAAGTTTCCCGGGGGTTTAGCTGCTATCCGACAACATTAAACCCTCGGAGTAGCAGAGGAAAATTTTTTGCATATGACGACTGCACACTTGAAATTTAGCAACGTTTCGAAAAGGGGACGCCTTCTTTTTCAAGCATGCTAGTGAGACCCATGGCCCCCAAAAGTTTTAAAAACCCATTTCGTATTAAAAACAAAAAAAAAAACTTTAAAATTTAACAAAGTACCGAAGATAAAATGTTTTCAAGAATGCTTTCAGGCTGGGATGCCTCATTCTGACCTTTGGGGGCCAAAAATTGCATCCATTAATCCAATAGGCTTCCCGCTGTAAAAGACGGGTTTTTAAACCCCTTTATTTCCTTTTCAATCCACCGCTTTCCCAAAACACACCAAAGGAGATCACCCCGCTTGGTTTTAAATGCATTTTAAGTGCCCAGCCAAAAAAGGTTTTTTTCCAAAATTTATCGTTATTTTTTTTTATCCAAATTTTTTTTTTGGAAAAGAACGAATTTGCAATCTAATTTTTCATTCAAACGTATCGGAGGCCCCTTTTGGTTTGGGCCTATTTTAAAACAAAAACCCCATGGGCATTTTTTTAAGATAAAAACCCCTTTTTGTGGTTTGGGATGTGAAAAAAAACGCGGGAAATTTTTTCTCTGTTCCTTTGGGAAAGGGGATTTATTAATTAAAAGGTCCCCTTTAAATTAAATTTACGAACAGTTTTATACATCCCCGGAGGGAAAAATTTCCCCCTTTTTTTCTGTTTTAATGATTTTCTTTCTATCATATTTACTTTTGTCTGAGGGTACAGTCTTGGCCCCCACTGTGGGCCCCTTTACAAAAAGGCTTCCTTTTTTTTTAAGCCGCGGAAAAAAACATTACAAAGGTTCCCGGCTGTCTTGGGAACAGAATCATACAGAAAATTTAAAGGGGGGCGCCTGTGCCTTAAGAGTGGTGCCAAAAAAAGCATTTGATAACATTGGTTGGAAATTGCTGGTTTTGGTCCAGGGACTTGGGACGGGTACATGGCCAAACCCTTTTGAGCTCTTTTCCACGGTTTTACGCCGCTGTCCCTGCCATGGACCAACTGTCCTGTCTTGTTGCTTTCCCGGGGTCCGGGTTTTGTGCACTGCCCCATCCTAGGGCGCCCCGCGCTGCAGCTTCCTGCCCTTTTTTTAATGTCCTGTCTTTTGCACCCTTTTCTTCCCTCTGGGCCTTTTGGCCAAAAAAAAGGAAGTTCCCCCCCTTTTTCTCCCGGGTCAGACCATTGTTGCGGGTTTTAGCCCATGCGAGTCCATCTTTAAACTCCTGCCAGCAAAATTTAGGTTGCTTTGGAGAAATTTTAAAAACCCCTGAGGTGCTGGTCCCCGTTTTCCCGCTTCCCCCCTCTGAGTCCTGACCATCTGTCCCCTTTCCCTTTGTTGTTCCTGAAATCCTGCCGAGTTCCTTCCTTTTATGTGCTCTCCTTTTCCCTGATGTATCCTGCCGTGTTTCCCTGGTTTTTCCCTGCTGTTTTAAACCCATCTAGTTCCTGCTGTATCCTGTGGTGCTATGTGTATGTTTACCCCTCCGTATCCTGTCCCACATTTTCCCTGTTGTTCCGGGTATACCACCCCCCTGTTTTCCTGCCCTGCACCTCAGCTGTCAGGGGGAAACCCCAAATTAAAGAGGGCGACCGGGGGGTCCCCCGCACCCAAAGTCCATCCCGTTTTGGGTGGCGGGCTCGGGCCCAAAAACCGGGGGGCCCCCTCGGGGACTCTACCCCCTTGGCATGGTCCTCCAGCTACCCCCTTTCGCATGCGGTGATCACAGGGATCCACCCCGGGAAAGTCAGCGGCCCCGGCGCTTCGGTGTACTTTTGGGCCCATCCCCCTTGCCCGGTTACGGGAAGGGGGACTGCCAGGGGTTTCCCCGGCCGGGGTGACCCCCCCCCTTTTCTAGAGTGTCTGTCTGCCCGCTGGGGCTCTTTGGTTCCCCAAATGCTGTCTGTCCGCTGGCTCGGGGGTTTCGCCCAGAGTGTCTGTCTGTCCGCTGGTCGGGGTTACTCCCCAGGGTGTCAAATTGTTTAGGTTTACCCTTTGAGAGTGATCAAAACACTCTTACGTCCATACGGAGGGGAAAAAATTTTTAGATGCAGCGCAGTCTGCAATCTCTCATATAATGGAACACAAGTGAAAAACCCGTGCTAAACCATATAAGAAATTTGGTGCCGAGAGACATCAGAACTGAGGTTTTTTGCCAATCCCAAAGCTTTTACACTTTTTGGGGATTTTGGCCTCACTTCAGCATAAATGAGAAAAATTTTAAAACTATTTTTCTTATCTCTCCCGGTCAGGCGGGGTTTAGGGCCCATTGTCTTTTTTGTCCAAAGGGTTTCCCTGAAGGCAGCAAACACACACTTGTTCGGTTTTCCCTTAAAGGGATGGTAAATAAACAGACATTGCCCAAAATTTTCAGCTAAATTTTCAGAGTTAACACTTTCCTGACTCCATCCTTCCCAGCCCCCCCTTTGAACTCTTCACCCCAACCCGGGGGTTCCCAATCCAAGGGGGGGATAGCTAAAGGGTTTTTTTAGGTGTTGCCCAGGGCCGGGACGTGTTGCCTGAAAAGGGATTTCTTTTAAAAAATCATGTTTCCCCCATAATATTCCTCCAGCACCCTAAAGAAAGAAGAGCCCTCCGCATACAAAGTTCAATGGGGATAAAGATGGAGTCACTTTAAGAGAAATTAAAAAATAAACGGGTTTTTTTATTTCCCAAGTTTAAACTATAGTCACTCGTCGGGAAAACCCTTTTGGGGTTCTTTTCAAAAATTCCCCGCAGAATTTGACACTGAAAAACAAAAACATTTTTACACATACATAAAACTGCTAGTAAAAAGAAGAATGATTATTTTCACACCCTTTCTTAAAACTTAGTATCATTAGCAGCAAAAGGGATTTAAAAAACTTACCCCACCCCTTTAAAATTCTTTCATTTTTAAAGGGGATAGCTAAGATGGAAAGCGGCAGCAGTGGGGAAGGAAAGTGAGTGCATACCCAGCAATAAAGAAACGTTTAGGGTATTTCTAAAAATTTGCTCTGTAAAGTGAAATTTAAAGCTTATTTTAAAACGGGGTTTAAATCATTTTCAGCCTTTTCCCACCCCCTCCAAAATTACGGGGATCAAAAAACCAGAAAACATCCCACGGGCTTTCCTTTTCCCCCTTTTTGTTTTAAAACCCCCCTTTTTACAAGGGACTGGCGTTTTAACCCCAGTTTGGGATTTCCCTTTCCCATTTTTAAAAACCCGAATTTAACTAAAAGTTGTAAAAATTGGGAAGGGCCCTTTAAAACCCATCCCCCAAAAAGGTTCCTGGACAGGGTTTTCTTTAGAAATTACGTAGTCCCCCCGGGTTGCAGTAATCTAATTACCCGCGGTGCCCTGAAACCGGGGTTCTGGAAGGGAAAAAAAAAATAAAAAATTTTATGAAACCTTATTAAAAATATTTTTCCCAAGGGCCCTTGAAATATGAAGTCAGTGAACCCAAACTTTGGGCACTTTTGAATGAAATGGGTCCCCCGGTTCTGTTTTCAATTACTTCGGGGGAAGGCCAAAACCGAAAAAAAAAACTTTCGGCCCATTAGTTTTTTTTTTTTTTGTTTTTTTTGTTTACAGTGGTCTTTGCTGTGGTTTTAAAATCAATGGGGTAGGCTTGGGCCCAAACCCGGGAGAACACGTCTAATGCTTTACTAAAAGGGCCCCCAAACCTTGGGAAGCGGGTATGTTTTTTTTCCCTAAAACTAAACTAAAAGGGGTTACAGTGGATTTGGGGTAAGCTTGACGGGGTTTTAAAGCACCCGCCCAGGGTTATTTTAAAGGGCCAATTTTGGCAAGAGGAGCAGAAACCTTGGGGGCCGTAGGGGAAAAAAACCAGGCTATCCATGTTTTGTTGACTAATTCAAACCCTTGGCATTCTTTCCCAAATGAGTAGGCTTTTCCCTAAGGGGGGCCCAAATAAAGGGGAAACCCAAGCTCGGGGGAGGCAGAGCCTTTTTTTTTCCCAAACCCCCCCATAGCCCTTCGCTTGGGCTGGGCCCCCTTTTCTTTCACCCAAATTTTTTTCCTCTTTACCCTTGGGGCCCCTGTTTTTTGGAAGTCTTAAAGGGCCTTGGGGGTTGATTCAGGGGCAGGGGCTGCACAGGGGTTTGCAGAGGTAGCTCGAAACGGGCCCTCCCGGCCCCCAGGGGGCCCCAAAAGCCCTTCGGGCCACATTTTTGTAAATGGAAACAGGGTAGTAGGGGGGGGCCCCATTTCACTTTTTGAAACCGGGGCCCCAGAAGCTTCAAGTTACGCCTCTTTTCCCAGTGGCACTTTTTTTCTTGGGGAAAGGGGCAATCTGCTCTTGCCCCCTGTCTGGCTGCCTCTTTAGTGCCGATCGGGCCTCTCTTTCCCCGGGTGTCCCTGCTGTGTGAGAAAATTCCTGGGCCCCCCAGATGGGCCCAAAATCAGGGGACCACCCCAAAAAAGCAAAAGGCGAATTCTTGAAACTTTTCCCTTTCCCACCCTCTGCCTTTTGGCAAGAGCCTCTGTGAGCGCAGCGAGTTCGTTTCCCGGGCTGAGACGTGAGTTTAGCAATGGGCCCTTTTCCTTGACAGTTCTGTTGGGTCACAATAGCATACCCTGTAGTGGATAAACCACAGCTGAAATCAAGCCCTGCTGTCTCCTGCTCCATTATTTGGGGAGGCACCCAGGGTTCAGGGGGAGATGACAGAACCTCATCCTATCCCCCCCCGTTGAATCCTGCTTCCCCCCGGGTTGGGAAAAAGAGTAGCTGGGATTCAAACCCAGTGTAACGAATATTTGGGAGGCAAGGGGGGGGGGGGGGGACACTGTAACGCAATTGTTACCCCCTAGAAAAAGGTTTTTGTTGGACCTGGTTTAAAATACCAGGAAAAAACCCTGTGGAGTGTTTTTTGTCCCAAAGGGGTTTGTCCCAAAAAACTTTTCAGAGCATTTAACAACCAATACCGGAACACCCCTACGGCCCCGGGAAAAGCAAGACCGGGGCTCCCTTGGGCCACTTAAAAATGGATCGGGGTTTGGGGGAATGTAAAGGGTACCGGCCTATTCCTGAGTCCATGTTCTGCGTGAGAAAAAACCCCGTAGCCCTGGCCAACCTTTCAGGGGAGGTAAAGGGTAAATGGTATTTTAAAATTAAGGAAAGAACCCAATTATAATAGTTTTTTAAAAAGGGGATGACATTTCCCCCTGGGTGCCTTGGTTTCCCTTTTAAATCAGCCCCAATACCCCTTTTCTAAAAAGTAGAAGTCGGGGACGGTCCAAAGCCCCAAATATTGGCCCAAACAGGGGGCCGGTCTTAGTCTAGTTTGTATTTTCAGGGCCTTTGGCGTCCATGAATGCCCTACAAAAAAATTCTCCCGGTTTCCCCTTTGTGTCAGTCAAAATTCTCATCAGGGCCCAAAGGTTTACATTTGAAGGAAGAAAGCTTGTTTCACTCTTGTGGGCGCTGGGGTTTCTCCTGTTCTCCCACGTTCGTCCTGTTGTCCCTGACACCAGCTCAAAGAGGTTTTT
This sequence comes from Phyllomedusa bahiana, assembly GCA_025379985.1. Classification (NCBI taxonomy): domain Eukaryota; kingdom Metazoa; phylum Chordata; class Amphibia; order Anura; family Hylidae; genus Phyllomedusa; species Phyllomedusa bahiana. The sequence goes on along the minus strand of JAODAL010041624.1, from coordinate 25,567 downwards.
GCATAAAGGTGACCCCCGAATTTTCCTAGATCTGGGACCATCTCCCCTTGGGTGGCATATAAGGGTATAAAGGCCCCTTTTTTTAATTTCGGTACATCCCTGGAGTCCCCTTTTAAAATTTTTTGCAGAGTCCATCTAATTTAAAACCATGTTTTTCCCCATAATTAGGTTTGGGCGTCCTAAATTAAAAGTTCCCAAAGGGGGGGGGGTTTTTTCAGTGGATCAGGGCAGTTCTGCATGAGGAAAATCGCTCTGGGGGGGGTCCATTTGGGCCCTCCATTTTATTGGTCTTATGTGGGCTGCTTGGGGCCCGGGTTTGCTGGCCGACCATCTGCTGTGGTGGCCCCCGGGGACTGTTTGCTGGACACTCTAGTGAAGACGGGGGGGCAACAAGTCAGTATTTTTTATCCCTTTGAGTAAGGACGAAAAGGGGGTTCCCCACACCCAATGCCCTTTTCCCAACAGGTTCGGGTTTTCCACATAGCAAGTCCACCCTTCCGGGCTCTGCCCCGTTCTAGGGGCTGAGGGGCCCACTGAGGCCCATATAAAAGGGGGTGGAGGCCCTTTTTTAAAAATCCCCTCCCCCAGTAGGCAGAAAAAATACTTTCCCCCCAACCCCTTAGCTTCCTTAGCTGACAAATTTGAAAAAAAAGTCCCCAAAGAGATCATAAATAGCAAATACTCCCGGGTTACCATGGTTTTTCCTTTCCCCTCTATCTAAATCTAATGGCCCCCTTTTCCTTCCATGCCTAAAGTCCTTTAAAATCTGATTTTAGTTCTTTTATTGCTTTAGACCCCTTTACTCTCAAAAATTTCCTAAATGGTACAGGTTTTTTCCCAAACCCTTGAAACCCCTTCTGGACTTTCCCCCGAAACCCCTTCTTGGGATTCCCGTTTGTCTTAAGTGCCTTATTTGGGGGAAATTTTTCCCCTCCTTTGAGGGACCTTTTTCAAGGGGAAATTTTCCCCATTTCCTTTCCCCTTTGGCCCCTTTCCCCTTTAAAAGCAAATATATTCTAGGGGTCTGTATTTCCCTCCCCCCCCCCCCCCCCTTTTTTCTCCTGTTTTACCTTTTTACAGCAAAGCTAAAACTGGGATCAGGAAAGAATTTTTCAAAAAATACAAGGGGTGTCTAAATTTTGGACCTTTTTTCCTACCCCTTTCTTTCTGGTTTTTCCCATTAAACCCCCCCTTTAACCATACCCCCCATCCTTTCGGAATTTCAAGGGTGAAATTTTCCCAAACAGAATTTTGTCACGGGACTTTTTAAACATGCCTTCACCAACTTTTCCCCCAAAATACAATGTCCCCTTAGTTTTTCCGGTATTACGAGGGTTTCGCATGGGATCAAGCCCCCTTTTTTCAGAGCGCAGACAAGTCTCAGTTTTTGGCAATCCTCTTCCCAAATTTGGGGCAAATAAATGAACAGTCAACTTCACACTTTATCTTCCACTCCGACTGGCGGGTTCTTTGTCTTCAAATAGGACCGGAATTACAAACTCTTTGTATTTGGGGGACGGCGGGACCAGTCAACGGAAGGCACAGAAACCATGAAAGAAAAAAAAAATGTTTTTTAAATGGCCAGTGGTTCTGAGGTTCCTGGCTGAGTGTGTCCAAGTGACCCATTTTCCTCTGTACGGCGGAATGCTCCCCGGGCCTGTTCGAGGTCCAGCTGCTAGGTTTAGAATTGAGATGACACACACTCTTACTGTCCCGTATGGGAGTGGATGTAATTTTAGAGGCAGCTCAGTCTCAATCGCTCCTTTTTAATGATCAAAACAAGTGAGACAATGCTCAACCAATAACAGTCTGGTGTGAGGACATCAGAATGAGTTTATTTGCCCAAAACCAAGCTTTTTTTACTTTTGCGAGTTTCTCGCTCAGCATAAATGAAATAATATGTAATATGTCTTATTCGGCAATTACGGCCAGTGTCTTTTTGTCCGAATTGGTTCTGAAGTCAGCAAAAACAATTGTTCAGGTTTCCTTGAAGATGGTAAATATACAGACGCATTGTCCAAATTAGTGAATTTCAGAGTTACGCTTTCTGACTACCATCCTTACAGTATCCCTGTCCGATGGCTCATGGTTGCCCAGTAGTGTCAGTATTCCTTGTCCGCTGCTCATGGTTCGACCTGAGTGTTAGTATCCCTGTCCGTGGCTTCATGGTTCGCCAGGAGGTGTCAGTAACCTGTCCGCTGGATATTGGTTTCGCCCAGAGTTTGTCAGTATCCATGTCCGCTTGGCTCATGCGTTCGCCGTGAGTGTCAGTATACCTGTACGCGGCTCATGGTTCAGCCAGGAGTGTCAGTATCCCTCTGTCCGTTGGCTCTTGGTTCGGCCAGGAGTGTCAGTATCCCTGGTCCGCTGGATCATGGTATCGGCCAGGTAGTGTCAAGAATCCTGTCCGCTGGCTCATGGTTCGCCAGATGTGTCAGTATCCCTGTCCGCTGGCTCATGGTTGCAAAGAGTGTCAGTATCCCTGTCCGCTGGCACTCATGGACACCCAGCGGTGTCAGTATCCCTGTCTGCTGGCTCATGGTTTGTCAGAGTGTCAAGAATCCCTGTTCCGCTGGCTCATGGTTCGCCAGAGACGTCTTTGGGCTAGTCATGGTCCCATGCCAGAGCGTGCCCGTTTTGGGCCTAGGTCATGGTCCAGCCCAGGCATCGTTTCGCTAGCTCTTGGTCCCAAGCCAGAGCAATACGTGTTGGCCTTGACTCATGGTCCATGCCCAGAGCTTCCGTCTGTTGCTCGCGCTCAGGGCTCAGCCCAGTAGCGTTGACGTTTGGCCTAGCTCTATCTGGTCAGACCAAGATGCGTCAGTTTTAGCCCAGTCATGGTTTTTTGTTTTTTTTCTCAACCCAGAGCGTCCGTCTGTTGCCTAGCTCATGGTCCTGCGCAGAGCGTTCAGTCTGTTTTGACCTAGCTCATGGTCTCAGCCAAGAGCATCCGTCTGTTAGACTAGTCATACGGTCCTAGCCAGAGGCGTCGATCGTTGCCTGCTTCATTGGTCAAGCCAGAGCGTCCGTCTGTTGCTCGTGCTCTTGGGCCACAGTCCCCAGAGTGTCAGCTATTCCCTTGGTCCCGCGGGCTCATGGTGTCGCAAGAGTGTCAGTATCCCTGTCACGCTGGCTCATGGTTCGCCCAAGAGTTGTCAGTATCCCTGTCCGCGCTTTATGGTTCGCCCAGGAGTGTCAGATATACTGTCCGTTGGCTCATGGTACAACCCAGAGTGTCTGATCCTCACTAGTCCGTGGATCATGGTATTCGCCAGCGTGTCAGGCATCCTCGTCTGCTGGCTAATGGTTTGCCCCAGGAGTGTCAGTATCCTGTCCTGCTGGTCAATGGTTCGCCAGTTGCGTCCGTTTGGCCTAGGTCATGGTCCTAAGCCCAGAGCGTCGTTTGGCCTAGATCATGGTCCCGCCCCTAGAAGCGTCGTTTGGCCTAGATCATGGTCTGCCGAGAGTACCGTTTTGGCCTTGCTCTATGGGTTCCTCGTCCAGAGCATCAGTTTGGCCTAGTCTAATGGTCAGCCCGAGCGTCAGTTTGGGCTTAGCTATGGTCCTGCCCAGAGTTTCGTCTGTTGCCTAGCTCATGGTCCAGCCTCAGAGCCGTCCGTTCTCGGCCTAGCTCATGGTCCAGTCCAGAGCGTCCGTTTGGCCTTAGCTCATGGTCCAGCCCAGAGCGTCCGTTTGGCCTAGTCATGGTCCCAGCCCAGAGGTCCGTTTGGCCTAGCTCTGGTCCAGCCAGGCGTCCGTTTGGCCTAGATCATGGTCCTAGCCCTAGAAGCATCCGTTTGTTGCCTTGCTCTAGGTCCAGCCCCAGAGCGTCGTCTGTCGCTAGCCTATGGTACCAGTCTCCTGGCTTCCGTTCTGGTTGCCTAGCTATGGTCTGCCAGTTGGCAGAGCGTCCGTTTTCTTGTTGCCTAGGTCATGGTCCAGAACAGAGCTTCCTGGTTCTGTTGCCTAGTTTGGTCCAGCCAGAGCATCTGGCTGTTTGCCTAGTCATGTCCAGCCCAGACGCATCCGTCTGTTGCCTAGGCTCATGGGTCCAGGCAGAGCAATACCGTCTGTTGCTGTGCTTCATGGTCCAGCCAGAGATCAGTTTCGTTGCCTAAGCTCAGGGTCCAGCCCAGAGTGTCTCATTCTGTTGCCTAGCTCATGGTCAGCCCAGAGCATCGTCTGTTGCCTAGCTCATGGTCCTGCCAGAGCGTCTGTCTGTTGCTAGCTCATTTCCCGCCCAGAGCACATTCCGTACCAGTTTTGTTGGCATATCCCGCGTGTGTCCACCTCCCTTTTCTTGCCTGTTGCCCCGTTTGTTTTCCTTACGTGCACCTTTAATTAGGTGTCCCTTTACCCGACTATCATCAGCCCGTACTTGGTTTTCTGGGTTTTGCCCCCGTAGTAGGTAGTTGCGAGGCCCCTGACCTATTGAGAACGCATGTTGTGATTTGAAGAGGGGGAGGAGAGGAGGGGGCTTTGAGGGGGGGGGGGTACTGTCACGGTTCAACGAACAGCGGTCCCTGCTTTGTAAAACGTAGCCATGTCAGTGCCTTCATGTCAATTGCACTGTCCTGTCTTGTTGCTTAACTGGGGTTCCTGGTCTGTGTGCACTGCCTCTAGGCGCGCGGCCTGCAGCTTTGCTTCTATTTAGTGTCGTGTCCTGTGCACCTTCACTTTCACCTCTGACCTCTGCTAGATAAGAGGAAGCTCCTGCCTGTACTCCTGGGTCAGTCCATTGTTGCAGTTTGAGCCCTCATGCTTGAGTCCATCTTGAGCTCCCTGCCAGCAATCTCAGGGTCTGCTGTTTGGAGATTTTATCCCTGAGTTGCTGGTACGAGCTTACCTGGACCATCCGTGTCCGTGTGTCCTGTTGTCTCCTGAATCCTGCCGTGTTATGACTTTCTGTGCTTATGTGACCTTGCCGTTTCCTGCAGTGTTCACTGATCTGTACCTGCTGTGTTACCGTCCTAGTTTCTGCTGTATCCTGTGGTGCTATGTGTTGTTTAATCCCCTCCTGTATCTGCTTGCACTTGTTCCTGTTGTTTCCTTTATTACCACACCTATATTCAGTCTGACCTCGGCTTGTTCACCGCAGGTAAGCCACGTACAGGGGGTTAGACGAATCCTGGGGGCCCACAGCAAAGTCCATCCCCGCTTTGCGAAAAGACCAGGGGCCCTTAGGACTCTGCTCCTGGCCGTGGTCCTCCAGCTTACCGGCCGCCATCAGAAAATTTTGGGTCCCCTTAAGCAGGAGTCATTTGGGACCCCCCTCCACTGCTGTCTGGGCTCTGCCCTACGGCCGACACCCGCTTCACCCCCCTACACCGTCCGCCTCCTCGACAGAGCCATACCACCCATTCCTCCCGAGCCACATCCATCACCACCTGGATAGAAAAAGTAATATGGTTTTCTGGGTGCACAGAATAAAAAAAAAATGCCCTAATTGCGCCATATGTTTTTGGATTTAGTTCTTTCTGATCTATTCTAAGGTTACAGTGTTCTCTATATTTGTAGGTCTGTGTCATATCACGGAGGTCCAAGTCAGAAATTACGCAATGTCACCACTATATTTGTTACGACCACAAAACCAGTATAGCCAGACTAATATTGCCAAGCAACAATATACAAAATTACTAAATATTACCGCTACATATCACTACCATATGCTGGGACTAGCTCACCACCATAGTGTTAACTGACAAATTCAGCATACCAAGACCAGTATTCATAAAACAAAACACAATATAAAATGCAACCTAATAATTATCGGGCTCCACTCATTTACCATATCTTCCAACATAACCCAATACTGAAAAAGTACCGCTCTTTTTTATGATAATAAACCATTACATCAAGCCAACATTTCCTCCTATACAGTGACCTATAGTGGTTTCTAGATTTGCAAAACTAGTTTACTTACATTAGGGCTATAGGTAACGTCTTGTCTGATGAGTCGTTACACTAGCTTCTTCTTTTTTATCTATGCGGCCAGCCTCTCTGTTGACTGTCCTCCGTCCACCTATACGTACCCTGTTAGAATTTATTAACAACAAGCACTGAGAATCCTTATTTTTTTGTATCTTTTTTCCAAACGGAGTGCCCCTCACACCAGGTACAAAACTCCCATCTATAATGGCCCTCAATGCTAATAATTACCCTCCCGTAAATTATGACCCCCCCAGACTCAGTATATAGGTAAATATGGGGCCCCTGGGCTGCGGTAGCTTAGGTAGGGTAGGGAGCTTAGAGCCGGTCTCGTGTAGGCAGTCTTGGGCCCCTGTAAGTTTTTTGAGTCCCTCACTGTAGTTCTAGAGCACCATCTTTTGTGTAGGGCCTATCCTTTTATTGTAGGGCCCTCCTCCTTTAGTTGTAGGGCCATTCTTTAGTTGTATGGGGCACCCTCCTTTAGTGTAGGGCCTCCTTCTTAGTTTTGTAGGAGCCCTTCTCTTTAGTTGTAGGCCCCTCCTTTTAGTTGTTAGGGACCCTCCTTTAGTTGATAGGGCCCCTCTTTAGTTGTAGGGCCTGATTCTTATTTGTAGGGCCCCACTCCTTTAGTTATAGGGCCCCTCTTTAGTGTTGAGCCCATCCTTTATAGGGACCTTTCTTTAGTTGTAGGGCCCATCTCCTTTAGTGATAGGGCCCATCATTTAGTTGTCGAGCCCCCTTATTTAGGGCAGGGTCCCTCCTTTAGTTATAGGGCCCCCTCCTTGGTGCAGGGCCCCGCCTTTGTTCTAGGGCTCTCTCCTTTAGTGCAGAGGCCCTCATTTTGTGCAGGGCCCCAATCACTTTGGTGTTAGAGCCCCCTCTTTAGTGCAGGGCACCTCTTTAGTGTGAGAGCCCCATCTTTTACTTGTAGGGCACCTCTTTACTTGTGGGCCCCTCCAATAGCGAGGGCCCCTCAATAGTGCAGGGCACTCTCCTTTAGTTGTTGAGCCCTTCCAATAGATGCTGGGCCCCCCTCCAACTAGGTCGCAGCGGGCCCCTCTCCAATAGTGTGGGCCGCCTTTCGTTGTAGGGCCCCCACACGTCACACTAGTGCAGAGAGCCCTCTCGTATAGTTGGTAGGGGGGACCAACTCCAATAGTGCAGGGGCCTCTCCATTAGTTGTAGGGCCCCGTCAATAGTGAGGGCCCCCATCTGTTTTAGTGGTAGCGCACTCCAATAGTGCAGGGCCCCATCCTTTAAGTTGTAAGGCCCTCCTTTAGTTTCAGGGGCCCCATGTAGTATATCTACATTACCTGGCCGCGTCCCCGGCGTCTCCATAACCTCCGGCTGAGAACAGGAGCTAGACAGGCGGCGCGATGACGTCACTTCGCGCCATCGCGCCTGCAGAGCATAGGTACGGCAGGGGCAGGGACGCAGCACAGCTCTCTCCTGCTCCGCCGTTCATCTTTAATTGTATGCGGTCGCATACGGAGTGCATTACTCAATTAAGAGAGGGCCTCTGTGAAGCAAGGGGGCGGGGCCTGCGCGGCGGAGGGTCCCCCCAAAGGCCATCTCAGGACCGCCTCCGGGCCCGGTACAGCAGTACCGCGTTGTACTAGCCCTACTCGGCGGCCATGCCTCCAGACTACCACTCGCATTGCGGTGAATCACAGAGGATCCACACTGGATGTCAGCAGTCGGCGCTTCGGCGTACGTTGTCATCGCTACGGACCGTTACCAGTCTAAATATCAAATAAAGATTTATTCGCTCACCAGTCACCCGGTACCCTGGTATAATTCCTGATATGCACGGTGCAGGGAAGAGGCATCCTGGTGACTGATCTACAAGCGAAGTCTACAACCAGCAAATGAAAGTGTCGACTTCCTCCAGCACTTTGTTGTCTGGGTGCGATGATAAAAGGACAATCAAATTTATTGGGATGTCACAATTTAAAATTTCCATAAAAAGATAGAAAAGTCAGGTTTGATGCGTTTCGAGCTATCAATAAGCTCTTATTATTACTATCCCAGTAACACAGTGAAGCCCTCAATAACATAGTTCTGCATAATTAGAAATAATACCTGAGATTAACGTCCTATGTATCTTATACACAGAGGCAAAGACCTATAAACAGAGATACATATTAATATGATAACTATATATAGCAAAACAAGGTTTGTCACGAACATATATGTAATGCCAAGTACAAGAGATCCAAGTTATGACAAGTCTTGGGGGATCTATAGAATCTAGAGTGAGGATCTAGAAGGCCATGAGATGATCACATGAGAAGCCTTCTGTGATGCCTCCCCTCGGTCGTTTTTTTGCTCCTCAATAGCCATCAACCTTGAAAACACTAACAGCCTGGTCCACAATCTTCGTATAGTGTTAACCATACCGCCACTTCTTGTTACTCACAATGGGTTATATAGTGGACTTGCTACTAGGATTCGTGATTCAAGATTCTGGGTGCTACACCAAACATATTGCTTATTACAAACTGTACATTATAATAAATTAAATCCACTAAAACAAGTATGGCAATTGGTGTATGTAACGTGTTTTACTTCCAGTTGGTAACCCTGGGATTGAAAGAGGAATTTACATTCATGCTACAGGACTCAGAGACACAATGTTGCCCTATTGTACAAGGTCTACGTGAGTAAATCTAACCCCATTCCTCCAACTACATCTGAGGGACGGATCAATAATTCAGAAGAGGTATTTAATAAAATGTTGGTAACATCATTAAAATTGTCTACTGCGCCGAGTGGACAAAATGTGGGGATTCTTATGATTTTACCCTTTGATCTGCAATTTCGGCTCGCTTCACAAGAAAGCGCTTGTTCCTATAGCCTTTCCTATGTTATCAATTTTCTATCTACAAGGCACTTTCTTCTCTTAGCATATTGAGAATCTTGAACTGCAATTCCATCTAGAACGTATAAACTACCCAACGGGAGAACGATCCAGAACAGGATCGAGGGTGACAGCTGCCAGCAGTCAGAATAGATTACCAGGCAACTGGTTTTTCTATTCGTTGGCCGTCCGACCCAGCCACTTCTGTATGTCTGCTTTAACCCCTTCCCGGACATGGGACGTTTAGTATGTCTAGCAGGATGTGGATCTTCACCCCAAATGGTACGTACCATCGTCCTTGGATATGTAAAGTCTAATGACGCATCTGATACAGGGAAAAATGGTGATGTCCCTTGACTGCAGAGCATCTCCCTCGATGCACCCGCACACTGCGAACAGCTAGACGTAGGCTGATTATCAATTTGGAACAGCCAATCACGCAGCCATTTACAGTTACAAAGCCAAGGTGTGCCTACAGGTGATCTGTGATGATTGGTGCTGTGACAGCACAGCTCACCCATCCTCATCTCTGACTAGTATTGGGGGGGCTATGCGTGGTGGAAACCACCACACCCCAGGTGCTGATTCGTCCATTCGGACCCGATCGCGCGCAAGTCGTAAGTGCGCCGTTCCGCTCTAGAGAAACATACCATGATATGAGGCCCCATCATTCCGGTTTGACTAGTGATCAGAGCCGTTCCGTTCGTGGCCAAGTGCCTTACCTTGGTGGATTGCAAGAGGCCTTTCTGTTGCCCCTACGTTGAGTCCAGATTCTTCGGTGAGCTCCGTGTTGACTGCCTCCGCGGATGAATCTGCTGGATAAACGATGACACACCTGCTGTGCCCGTGGATAACTTTTACACCTCAGCTTTCCACTGTTAAGGTAATCTCCGACTACGAGTACACGAGCCACTGAGCAACAATGTGCAAGAAGCAGAGGGGCTCCCTAAACCCTTTGTTGTTGCAATTGCTCCAAGGGGGAAAGAGGAGAAACAAGCAGGTCCTCATCCAAGTGATGACTTGCTGCTGGTCTCTCAAATACAAGGACAAGAGAGGATGTCCATTGTAATTGAACAACATAGGTCACGGCCACCTGCACTCCTCACCGGACTCCAATGTAAAATGGAGGTACCAGTACAGTTGCCTTCTACTTCAACTGTATTCCGGGGGATTGTAATCAAGTACAGGGGAGGGGGAGTAGACCTCGTTGGACCATGTTGCTCGAGCCGGATAGTGTCCCACCCGGAATAGGGGACCCAATTCATTTAAATAAACATCCCCGACACTGTCTCTTGTCCAACCATTTATTATCCCCCTTAACGAACCGCGGCACAGGTCTTTTGACGGCGGCCGGTGCGGGTTCGTTCGCATGCAACGACGTTCTTTTGAACGTCGCTGCAGACACATCGGGTGTTGCGGCGACCCCGGGCTGGCACCGCATTGCGCTGGGATCGAGGCGGTAGTACTACTCGACGCCCGAATCCCCTGAGCTATGTTCTGCAGGCTCTGGGGAGCAGCGGAGGAAGGAGGAAACTTCAAATCACGATGCTTAAACACTTTGATTTCGGCGGTGCTGTGTCCGCAGCGTATAATCAAACGGGTTCCCCTGCCCTTTCGGGTGAGCGGAACGCTACTCGGTCACACGAAGAGCTTCAGGGAAGGCTGCACAGTCCAGCCCTGGGGACCTAGCGGTTGACCCAGGTTGTCTGTGTATGAAGAACAGTGATTAGGAAGCACTGTGTTGCTATCCATAATCACTGCTGTGTCAGCTGATCACAGATTAGCATTGTTCATTAGCATATCTTTTTGCATATGCATAATACATTAATATAGTGTAAAAAAAATTTCTAACAAAAGTTAAACAGGTTCTCCTTCATGGGAGTAAAAAAAAATGTACAAAAAACCATTAAAAAGTGTACGAAATAAATTGACTATTTAATAAGATAACAAATAAATATTTAATTAAAAATTATAATTGTTATAAATTAACGCTACGCAACAAATAAAAATACACTTATTTGGGTATCAACACGACCGTAATAGTACCTGTAGACTTAATCTAAACAAGTTATTAAGTGTGAAATGTGAATGGTGTAAAAAAAAATTACACAAACAAAAACTTTTTTTGTAAAAAAAATCAAAAAAAAAATACTGAATTATTTTAAGTGTACTTAAACTATTCTCTTATAATTGTATAAATTGTCTAAATAAAACAGAGGCTATTCACATCTTGCGTCATTGAAAAATAAAACACTGTAATACCAACTGTTTAAACGCAAGGAGGCCAAATAAAAAAAAATGCTATGGTTCATTAACTACTTTTCAGGCGTTAGGCTTAAGGGGTTAAAGAAATAGATGCAACACTGGTACGACTTAGTCTAAAAAGGAAACTGTAAAAAACAAAGAAAAAAAAATACAGAAACCCTACAGCTGGGGTATTTTGCAGCTTTCCTGAGTGATGAATAGCCTATTCAGTGCCTGAGAAAGCTTGGTGACATCCACCACAACAGGTACCAAGAAAAGCTAGGTTCCTGTGTGGAAGATGGGCACCACTGTGCTTTCCTGGATACCTGCTGTGGGGGAAGGGCCATTACCCTGTGTTCCTGGATGTTAGATAAGTTCCTAGATGTTAGATTCAGTATCCAGGAAAGCTGGGCGACATCTCCCATAACAAGTATCCATGAAAGCAGAGTGGCACCCATCTCTCACTGCAGAAACATCAGCTTTTATGGTTGCTGTGTTGGGGATGTCACCCAGCACTCCCTACGATGCCTCAAATACTTATCCTAAGCATGAGAAAGTGGTTAATGCTCCCTCCTCCACAGCGGCATCCTAGAAAGCACAGTGCACTCCTTCTAACGACAGCAGCCACCAGAAAAGCAACATGGATTGTGCAGGGAATTATGAGTGGCACTGAACTTTCCTGAATGCTGGAGGCATGGAGGATGGGAGGCTTCAGGTGGGGTACAGTGAGAGATGAAGTCACTTCCCGCCTCTGTGCCTCCATGTTGGACTGATAAGCCAATGTGCTTTGACATCAGGGGATTGTTTTTATGTTGCTGCCCAGTTGCCCAGTACCTGCCTCGCCAGTGTCAGATGAGCAGTTCCTCATGACAGCCGGCAAAGTGTCTGTGGCACTGGGGTCGCACAGTTGGGAACTGCACAGCCACAAGCTGGGAATTCAGGGCATATGCTGTATTTCCAGGACATACCAAAAAATCAGTACTTCTCACCATCCTGGGACATCGCTCCCAAATTAGAATGGTTGGGAGGTGATATCCGGAGCTGCAGTATTATTGTTATTTATTTTATAGCGCCATTGATTCCAGGGCGCTGTACATTCGACGAGGGTACAAACTATACATAAGTCACAACAAGTACAATGCTGACCAGTAATGTGAAATCAACTGGACAGAGGAATGATAGAACCTGCCTGCAAAAGGAATATAATCTACAAAGAAAGCGGGAAAGCGACAGAGGGTCAGGGCTATGACATGTTTGTTGGGGGGTTGTAAGGGGCAGCAAGGGTTATTGTAGGTTTATGGCTCTGAACAGATGGGTTTTCAGGTTTGCTTTTGAAGTGGTTGAAAGGTGGAAGAGAGTAGAGAGTCTGAGAGTGTTGGTGGCAGGAGTTCCAGAAGTGTGGGGGGCAAGCATGAGAGAAACTCTTGGAGCAGTTGTGTGAGGGAGCTGACAAGAGGAGAGTAGAGAGAAAGTCCTGTAAAGAGCGGGAGGTTGCATGAAGGGTGGACGGTATCTGGAAAGATTAGAGGCAGGATGTATGGAGGGGGAGAGGTTATGGAGCGCCTTGTTAGGTCATTGGCGCTTTGTAATTGAAAGTTCCATTTGCTGGGCAGATGGGTAACCCTTGAGGGGATTGGCAGAGTGAAAGGAGATGAGTAGTGAGGAGAGGGGTGAATAAGATGGCGCAGCAGTAGTTGAGGGGTAGATTAACGGGGAAACAAGAGTGCTAGACCGTGAGGATAAAACAGAGAAGTCTATCGTATGCGTAGTCTAGGCGGAGGAGATGCGCGGGCCTGAGTCCAGCATTTTTGTACGTATCTAGGGTTAAGGAGATGAGCGGACTTGTGAAATACTTTTGGTATGGTGACGGCAGGAGGTAAGGGGTATTGGACATGTAATGGTTGAAGGATTAAGTAGGAGTAAGGGTTATTGGCAAGGCAGCAGACTTGCGGGCGCGGTGTGAGTAGTGAAGAGCCATTGACTGTAATAGAGGAGATAAGTGGAGAGATGGAGGTGGGATGGTGGAAAGTGCTGAATTAATTTTTTTTCCAATTGAAGGGCGAATGTATGAAGGTCGCCGGGTCGGGGCAGACGCTCTTTCCGTTTCCGCGTTTCTGATTTATGTCGGGGGACTTGGCTCCATACATACTATGTAAAGTCCGCCTGCGACTCGCAGTGTGTTTACGGCGCCCAGTGAGGGGCTTTTGGATGCAAGTGCGGGGCTGGCTAGGATTCGCTCTGGAGGGTGGTAGCGACCTCATACATGCGGGGAAAAGTCACCGCCGCAACTCGATCAGTGTGTGGGGCGCGCGTGCGGGGCCAACTCGGCGAGAGCTGGCGCGGCAGCCAAAGATTGCCGCGGAGGTAGAACACTCATGCATGCGGGGAAAAATGGTACGCCGCGCCTCGCCTAGTCGTGTGGGGTGCCTCATGTGAGGGGACTTAAGGTCGCTGTGCGGGGAGGCGCCAATAAAAACAGTTGTAGTGAGACAGGTGAAACAGCGAGAAATCATTACAGAATCGTGCGGAGTATGAATCAAAAATCGCTTTAATAAGGCGGAAAACATTCCAAAAATGAGCTGAGAAACCTCAAAAAATAAAAAAATACATAAAACAAAATCACTCTTGTACAAATCTCTTCTAATTTAAGAATTAGGATATTGGAAACATTGCCAGGGTAAATACCCGTAAATTCAAAAATTCTGAAAGCTCATTACTCAAGTCGTGGCCAGACAGAAAACGCAATCAGGATGGGACGCGGACAGTGAACCATCTAAAACCTCTGGAGAACAGATTGAGCAATCACGAATCAAATGGCGGGACCGTTAAAATACAGTTTAAAAAATGAGGAAAAAGAGCCTGTTGGGCTGAGCTTAGCGGGGGCTTGGCTAGCTCAGCCACAATCAGAATCGGAGCGACAAAGACCATTATAGCTATGGAGAAGTTTGAACCAATCAAATCTCAAAGGCGGGTTAGTTCAAATTATCAGAAAAATGAGGAAGAAGAAGGAGAAAGTAAAAGAGCTGAGTTTGGTTAAGCTAGGGGGGCTTGGCTATCCCAGCCATCAGACTAGGCGCCGAAGAGGACCCATTATATCTATGGAGAATATTGACCCAACTCAGAATAGAGCGACTACGCGACCCATTATTTCTATGGAGAAACTATTGACCAATGAGAATCAAAGGGGGACAGATCAAAATACAGTAAAAATGCAGAAAGAAGAAACGAGCTGATTGGCTGAGCTAGCGGGGAGGGCCTTGCTATCCGGGCCAATCAGAACGCGAGCTACTTCTCCCCAATCGTAGTCTATGGATTAGAATGGGGCCTCTGAAATCTCCGGAGTCTCAGCGCCCCCGGTGCGGCCATGGCGAGTATGAATAAAAAAATTATTTTTATTAAATGTCAAATACTTTATCAGATAAAGAGCGAACCATTCTATAAACCTAAATACAATTAAATACCTCGACACCAAGCATTTGTCGCCGAGGACGGCACTACTTGAGGAATTGCCATAGAGAGAATTGTGGGAATACAGTATATTCAAATTGTGTCAGCTTTCTCATTGGTCGGAGCAGAATAAGAGCCAATCAGCATAGGAGCGACAAAGACCAATTATATCCATATGGAAGATGTTTGGACCAATCAGATATCAGGAGCGACAGTGGCCATTTCTATCCTATGAAGGTGTATTAACAATCAGAATAGGAGAACAAGTCCCATTATATCCTATGGAGAAGTTTGGACAATCAAAATCAAAAAGCGGGACAGTTCAAAATACAGTAAAAAGACAGAAAGAGCGGAGTTGGCTGAGTAGTGGGGGATTGGCTATCCCAGCAAATCAGAGCGGAGCTCTACTTCTCCCGTTATAGTATATGGCGCGAGATGGTGCGCTTATGAAATCTCGTGGATTCCAGCCGCCCGTGCCGAGGCCATGATGTATTAATAAAAAAATAAATTTTTTATTATAAATGTAAAACATTATCAGATAAGAGCCGAACACTTCTTTCCAAATAAAGAGTTAAAAAACACCGAACAACGCGTTTGTCGGAGAGTGAACGGCGCTACATAGGGAATTAGCAATAGAGAGGAATTGCCGGGGAAATACATTATTCAAATTGCTTTATGCTATTCTATTGGTCGGCATAAACAGCCAATCAGAATAGGAGCGACAATGTCCCACTTTCTAACCATATGGAGAAGAATTGACCAATCAGAATCAGGAGCGGACAATGTCCCAATATATCTATGGAGAAAATTGACCATCATAGTCAAAGCGGTGACAGTTCACAAATTCAGTAAAATATGCAGAAGAAACAGAACAAGTGATTTGATTGAAGCGGCGGGGGCTGTCCAGCTTAGTCCAATCAGAGCGCGAGTATTTCTCATAGAGTTCTATGGGGAAAGAAAATTCTGAGCGTGCTCTGTGAATTGGTCAAGTTAAAAGTGGCGACGTTATTTGGGAACCACATGGGAGAAGCGTGCGACGGCTCTATGGGTTTTTCTAAAGCAATCAGAATCCAAACTTGTTCATGGGCGAAAATCAAATTTATAACCTAAAGAAGTTGTTACGATGTGTGCTTAAACAAATTAACTAATATGGGGATGTTACGAAATAAAAAATTTAATCAATAAAATTCATGTTTTTTTCTGTATTTTCGTTAGCCAGGATCAACTGGCATGGGTGTAACAGAAAATAAGAAATAATAAAACATGATTTTATATGATGTAATTTTTTTTTTCTTTAACCCCCATATTATTGATCAGTTTATATACACATCGGTACAACTTCGTCGTGTTATAATTTGATTTCGGCCATGTATCGTCTTATTATAGATTGCATTAGAAAAAACCCATAGGAGCGTCGCTCGCTCCCCCTTGGTCCAAATAACGGCGACGCCCTCTTTTAAAAATTAGCCAATCATAGAAGCGACGCTCAGAATTCTTTTCCAATAGAACTCTTATGGACAGTTCATAAAATATAATTTTGTATTTTTTATGTGTAACTTTAAGATTCAAAATTTCACGATTTAAACAATTATACATGCATTGTCCGCTACTGCTGGTACTGGCCATCTGAACGAGCCGTAAATCAATCCACGTATCTTTTGCGGGACCAAGGTGTTGACAAAACATACTGGGAGTAACTATTTTTTTTATTACTATGTCCTAGGGTTTTTAGAAATGTACTGGACACCCATCTTTTAAAATCTGCCCGGAGTGTGGAATCTGCGCTCGGTAAGAACAGGTTAAGTTTTTTTGTTTGATTTTAGTGATCTCAGAAAATTGTTCTGCTAATAAGGTAGTGAGCATATTGTGAAACTTATCTTTTGTCAATTCTCCTTGTAGTATAATAAGTTCATCCTATTTCTCTTGATGCGCTATTACTCCCTCTCTCTATCTGCCAAGTTTTGGACCTCTACTTTTGAATCTCTTAGTAAATGTTATTCTTTCTATCTCTTAAGCTTCTAAACCTGCTACAGTTCCTTTTAGATCTGATGTTTTCCCTGTTGGAAGATTATTTATTAATGCTTCGGGATGGCAGCTTGAGGCAGGAGAAATATTATTCCTGCAAGAGGTTTTTATTGTTTACTGAATGAATTTTACCATAGCTGAATCCACCATATGCTTAAGATCCCTACAAATTGGATATTCATGGAATTCATTTCATACAGTGAATTTCAAATTTCTCGTGAATTGGAATTAGATAATTACAAAAGGGGGTAAGACAAGCGATTCCCTGCCGGGAATAATATTCTCCATTGCCTCAAGACTGCAAATCCAAGGCTTGTATATAAATATCTTCCAACAGGGGAGAATGGGATTTCATCAGATCTAAAAGGACACTGTAGTTTTAAAGGATAAAGCTTATGAGATAGAGAAGAATATCATTACTAAGAGATTAAAAAGTAGGGGTTATAAAACTTGGGCAGATTGAGAGAGGTTCAAATAGAGCACAGAGAGAAAATAGTGATGAAATTATGATAAAACCAAGGAGTAATTGGATAATAGATAAGTTTCACATATATGTTTCCCTACTGCTTTAGCAGACAATTTTCTGAAGGATCACTAAAATCCATACATAACTTACTTAACTGGTTTCTTACCGCAGATTCCCACACACGGGAGTTTTTTAACGAAAGGGTGTCGCGTACCCTTTCTAAAAAACGAGTAACATAGGTAACGATAGTTTCCGCCCAGTGTTCTGTTTCTTACACGTGGTCACTGTGTGTATTTCGACATCAGCTGACACAATTCTCACTATGTTTCCATATAATCAAACTTTTTTTCTGAACTTTTTAACTTTTTTTATTAGCTCCCGGAAGTTTTTCCGAGACGCTTCGAGGCTGCTTTTGTTTTTTTAAATTTTGCATTTCTTGCGTACAAAGGATAAATTTTACTTTTGCGGTTTTGGGCTTCGCACGAGGAGGGGGCAGCCTTTTCCCTTTATTGAAGTCTTGCTAGAGGGGGCTTGCATGGGACCTTGCCCCGAGTAAAGGGTTGCTTGGCTAGAAAAGAAATTTTTGTTTTCGGGTTGCGGATGAAATTGGATAGGAGGGGGATATCAGCTTAGTTGGATTGTGCTGCATGTGCGGGTGGATGCTAAAGTCCTTGCGAAAATATGGCAGCCGCTACAATGTCTTGGTATGACTATGTGGGTTTGGCGGTCCGTTTGTTGCCCACTATCGCTTGTGACTAGCAGTTTAAAAACTGTTCTGTTTCTTATCCCGTGGTCACTGTGTGTTTTTCCGACATCCAGCTAAACCTTTCCTATTTTTCCCCAAAAAAACCCAAACTTTGTTCTAAAACTTTTAAAATCTTTTTATTATTTAAACAGCTTGAACTTTGAGGGGGATAAGGGCAGGGAATTGACGGGAAGAATTATGTGGTAAAAACTAAAAACAATGCAGAAAACCAATGTCAGTGACGGGCATGCAAATGTTTTTAAAAAATACATTCTTATTTACAGGAGCACAGGGAAAGGGAAACTTTGGCTGCCTAAAATGGAGCACATGGGATAGTAAAAAATTTGAGGTACCCGGATAAAAACTGCACTTTTAAATATTAACGGGTTTTTTATAAACCTAAACATCACAGCATACTGTTTCAAACTCTTACCAGCTTTTTCTATGTCGGGAAAAAAATGGGATGAGGGGAATTTTGGTACGGGGAGAGCAGTAAAAGTGGGGACTGGACTCTGTCCGATTCTGCTCTGAAATGGTCTTCTTCTTCCCAGCCGCACTTCCCCTGTGAATCTTTCTCCCAATTCTCTGCAGTCTTAAGGTGGTTTGGGTTTAAAAAAACTTATATAAAGCACTATACAATTTTGGCCAGCGGAGGGAAACTATTACAACAAGGTTTTGCATACGTGGCTTTCGGGGGCAATATTTTTTCAATCCCGCTGGATAGAACACTCCCCCCCTAAACTTTCAATGAGGGTCCCACTAGGCTTTTTGGGAGAAAAAAAACAGAAAGGTTCTCGACTGGCCGAGAAATTTTTGCTCTCTCCAAAAATTCACTTTGACTTCTGAAGACGGTCCCAATTTGAGCAGCCCATCTTGGTCGTAATTGGGTCGAGTTTTCCCAAAGTACGTCTTTAAAAAACGGTTTTTTTTGGTTCGGGGGTTTTTCTATTTTCTTTAGCTTTAAATTCATGTTTTTGATGTGAAAATATCAAGTTTTTGGGAAACTTTCAAAGGTTTGGGGAAAATGGTGAAAAACCCATGTTTGCAGGGGATCCCAACCCCCCCCCCCTTGCAGGTTTTCTTGTTCCTCAGGTAATGGGGATTGTAAGTCTGAGCTATGTAAATTTAAAAACAAGCGATAGCAGGGGACAAGTGATTCCCAGGTTGGAACCTCCCGAACGATGGGTTTGGAGGCAGGTGTTCAGATGCACTGTATGTAGAACAGATACTTGAGGGGGATTTCTTCGTCGTATTTGGCTTTTATCATTTTTTAAACGTGTCAGGTTCGATAGGCAAGACTTTAAACGGTTCAGGAATGTAGGCCCCGAAAAACCAGTTGTGTTTTTTCAGGTGGTTGGGTTTGCAACAAAATTGGTTGCCGGGTTGCTGGATTTTAAATGCGGGGGGTACATAGTGCCACGTTTGGGATAGTGGTTTCTCCTGATCATCGCACTCTGTTGTTTGCCCTAAAACATAAAAGCGTTGTGTTTTTTAAAAGATGTTTTTGGGGAAACCCCCTTGCTTTTCTGTGTAAAACTCACTTCCTTGAGTTCCAGGTTCAGTCCTGTTGTTATGAGTTCACCCAACTCCACTGAAAGGGGCCCCAGCAGAACAGGGTTCCCAAATCGGGGGAATTGGGGTGTTCACGGGATGGCCCCAATTTTGCCCGGCCCCATTTTGGGAAAACCCTAAAAGGGACCTTTGGGTTTTTTTGAAGATATGCCACTGCTGAAATGTTTGACTGAGGGTCACATTTTTACTTCTATAGCTGGCACGGAAAAATTATCGGTCGTGTCACATGAAGGCGGAAAAAGCTTCCAAGGACTTCTTCCAACTTTGCCCACAAGTTTTTTCCCCCGTGGGGGGGGTCACCCCAAATTTCACCCGGTGCCCTTGGGTAAAGGTCCTTAAACACCCATTCCCTTGGATAGGGGGACGGAGTTGAATCCCAGAGGATCTTTAAAAACCCTGTTTAGGGCCGGGACGGGCCCCTTTGCTGTGGTGAAGGGCTTTTTTTTCCTTTTTTGATTTGGGGGAAGGGGGAAAGCTTCTGCCTTTAGATCCCAGGGGAAACCCCATGGCCCCCTTTGCATAGGAAAGGGGTCACAGCCTAGACCCAAGTCTTTTTAGGTCTGCTGAGTGGATTTTGAGGGGGGAAAAAGGGGGGCCCCTCCATAAGTTCTGGGCGGGCGGGAAAGCATCTTTTGCAACCTAAAATTGGATAGAGCAAAGCATTTCTTGAGCCCTTTTGAGAAGACTGTTTTGGCCTCGTTAGGGGGTGTGGATATAACCCAGTCATAAACATAGAAGCCCTTTTTTCCAGGGGAAGGGATCTAGAAACCGACCCGTATTTTGCTTTCCCCCTCTCTGGCAAATGGTTGAGACCTTTTAGATGGCGCCCTGCGGGGGAAGGACTTTTTCCCAAAAGATTTTGCACTCTCATGGGTTTTACTCTTTGATGTCTTTACGGGGGGTTTGTTGTCCCGGTCCCAGAAAAAACCTCAAAAATTTTTTCGGGTTTTTTCATCTTTGACGAAAAAAAGGAGTGGAAAATTTGTTGTATACAGCCATAAATGCCAAAAAGCTTCTTGCAAAGGAACGTAAAGGGGACTTCTAAAAAGTTGTTGTTGGGGTTTGGGGCCCTGACAGTGGGAAACATCATTGAGTGGGGACACCTTCGCACCTTGCACTTGAGTCAAATACTACTTCTTATGGGGCCCTTTGGTTTTTGGATGATAAAAGGCCAAAATATGGGTGGTCCCTAAACTTTTTAAGATTCTTGAAGCCGGGTTCAATCTCTGCATGTTTGGTTTTTGGAATTCTTCCCCCATAAAGGCGAAGAAGTGTTGTTTGCCCCAAGGGACCTCTGGATTTTTTCTGCTGGAGAGAAAAAGGGGACCATAAACCCCTTTCTCTGTTTTTTGGGGTAAGGTGGGGTCTCTGGGGTTTAAAGGGCCCGGGGGTGCAACCCAAAACTTTTTCCTTGACTCGTCCTTTACTATTTCTCGATCATTATGTAAAAAGAACCCCTGTCTTTATGGAAATCGAAAACCCGGTTGCCCTCTCTTCTTCTGGGGGAAAAAAACGTGCACCCTATTGTGGTTTGTCACCTCACAAGCGGGGTTTCACATCAAGGGTCGGGTGAATGGGAAAAGGGGTGGGGGAATCTTGTGGGGGGAACTCCTTTTACCGGGGAAAACTCCCTTGACAAGGTTGGAAGAGGGAAGGACAAAAATTTTTTAAGTGTATAGTGAGATACTTTTGGACTGGGGGCGGCTTGTGTGCTCCCCCTAGAAAGACATCCCTATGTGACCCACCCTGGGTTTCTAGTCTCGGGGGCTTTATGGAGCATTTGGGGGACCTTTTTAATTTTGCGCTCTAGCCTTAAGGACTCGTAGTATTTTTCTCTCCCCCGGAGTAAAACAATCGGTGCCTCGGGTCAAAAGCTCTGGAATGGGGGTGAGCATACGCTTCAAATGGGGGTAAAAATGCAGCTCCCACCCGGGTTTTAGGTACTTTTGACCTGTTGTCGGGAATCTGATTGCACCCCGGGAGGGTTTGGGCAGAGAAAAAACGGGTTTGGGCCATCCGGGGACTCAACTTTTTTTGCCGGTTGCCTTCCTCCCCCCCGGGTCTGGAAAAGTCCCTGCAAAAGCCCTTAAAAGGAGTAGGAGGGGCGGGCCCTTTGATCCCAAAATGTGTAAAAAGAAGCGGACTTAGCTAAAAGAAACCTGTTGCTCTAAATTCTTTAAAGATTCCCCATATTTTCTTGTTTCCCTTTTCTTCGGTGGCCTGCTGTTTTGGGACTTGACAGGGCAGTTTTAAAAAAGGGACCTTCCTCCTACAAGTCCTTGCCTATTTTCCGTACACTGGGGTGACTTTTCTGGGGTTTTTTTAAAATTCCCGGTGTCGGGTCTGCTTTTCTACCAAAAACTCTTAAAACCTGTGGGGGTACCTGTGAGGGGGGGTTCCAGGGTGTAGAGTTTGTTTTTGTTTTCTGTGTTTGCCACACTTGTGCATTTAAAAACCGGGCCCCCTTTCACTTTCCCACCTTGCGAAGTGCAAATGTTTTTGGGCGAAACCTGGGCAGAGGGTTTTTTCTCCTTAAGGAAATTTCTTGCGGTTTTCTCTAGAGGTTTTCCCCCTGAAGGCTCTGCTTTTTTATTTGAGGATGCGGTTTTTGTGTGGGGGGACAAATTTGCTGAGGTCCTTTAGGGGCTGTTTATCCTTTTTGGGGGGACTTGGGGCCCCTGAAAGGAAAAAACCTGAGGAAGTAACTTTTAGTTTTGTGGCTTTTCCTTTGGATGTTTTAGGGGGTTTTGCCCATCGGGGGGCCAGTTTTAAAAGGGACTTTAGCAAAATCAAAACTGGGATCTTTCTGATTCTGCCTTTTCCCGGGTAAAAAATCTACAAACCCCTTTTGAAAGGAGGAAATGGTACTTTTTTAATCCTTTTCTTCTGAAAGTTAAAAAGGAAGCTTTTGTACAATTGGATTAACACCCCTGGCGGTTTAGGAACGCTAACCCTGGTAGAAAACCTTCTGCTTGGGGAACCCGTACCTCCCCTTAAAAAAGGGCACCAAATCTCTGAGCTTTTCCCCTTGGGGAGCCCCTTTTTTGCTACTTGGGAAATTATAGGTTCTTATATAAAAACATCTTTTTTACCCCTTCTTGGGGCCAAAGCATTTCCCCTCAGTCTCTCCCACACCAAACCCCTTTAAACCTGGACAGGGTAGTTTATGTTAAAGGGCTATGAGTCTTTTAGCGTGTTTTTAGCAGAAATCGCTTTTCCAAAACCACTTTGCCAGGAGGTCTAATTTTCCCTAAAAGGAAAGGTTAAACCGATGGGATTCTGAAAGGGGTACGCCATTGGGGGTCGGTTTAAATTTAGGGCGATCTTGAAATTTTCAAGTCCCCTTTTTAACCCGCTCCCATTTTGCAAGGAATTTTGCAAAGTTCATGGGTCCCGGTTTGTGGGCTATACGAGCTGGGGTGCCATTGGGCATGGTGTGTTTAAAAAAAAAGGTTTTTCATATACCTTTTTGGGCTTTTGGCTTTTGGGTAGTTTCCCTTTTAATACCCTTCTGAAAACAAGGGGTGTTTCCCTTTTTTTTTGGGGGGCAAGGCCGTTTTCTTCTGTTCGCAGAATGGCGGTTGTAGGTTTTTGTCGCTTTGTTGCAACCCTTCCTGCTTTAGGGGGACTGTGATTCCAGGGAGGATCTTGGTAAAACTGTGTGGCTGGTTGATGAAGTTGGTGATGGTTGTATCTGTTTGGAAAGCCCGGTGGACGTTTTTTTTGAGACACGCTGGGCTATCCCGATGCTCTAGGTCTGGCCCAAGTATGCTGCTGCGTTTTTCAGAAAGGGAGGATTTTCCCCAGCTTCCC
The DNA here is from genome assembly GCA_025379985.1 of Phyllomedusa bahiana. Lineage (NCBI taxonomy): Eukaryota > Metazoa > Chordata > Amphibia > Anura > Hylidae > Phyllomedusa > Phyllomedusa bahiana. Next base: position 2,467 of record JAODAL010041624.1, on the reverse strand, counting down.
GGGAAAATTTTGCTTTAGCCTTTTCGGCTCCTGTTTCTTTGTCTGCGGCAAGTTTTCCAGAGACGTTCTAGGCATGCTTTTGTTTCTTTTTTTGCATTTTTTCACTCCCAAAGGGTGATTTTACTTTTGGCGGGTTTGGCCCTTTAGCACGAAACCCAGAGCAGCCTTTTTACTTTATTGGGGTCTTTGTAGAGCGGTTTAAAAGGGGCCCTTTTCCCGAGTGAAGAATTTCTTGGGGTAGCAGACATTGTGGTCTTTGGGTTTTCGGACTTTTCAATCTGGATTTGGGGGATATCAAACGGGAGGGTTTGGGTTTTTTGCTTTTCAACCCTGGGGTGGATGCTCACTCGTTCCCCCTTTCGCAATATGGCAGCCGTTAAAAATAGTCTTGGGGTTTTGCTTTGTGAGTGATGGCGGCTCCCCTATTGTCCAGACTCCACTATCGCTTGGGCTTGCAGCTGTTTTACTGTTCTGTCTTCTTACACGTGGTAAATTTTGTTTTATTCCGAAATCAGCTAAACCTTCTCCTATGTTTCCAAAATTTCCCAAAATTTTCTGAAAATTTTTTAATCTTTTTATTAGTTAAAAAAGCTTGAACGTGAGGGGAATGGATAAGGCATGGGAGTTGACAGGGAAAAATTATGCGGGAAAAATACAAACAATGCAGACCCAAAAACAGTTTTCAGTGATCCCGCATGACAAGGACATTTACAGTACATTCTTAGTAAGGAGCCATGGGGAAAAAAACATGGCTGCCTAAACATGTGAGACATGGGTGACAAAAACCCTGAGGGTTTCCCCCGGGTAATAACTGCACTCTAAATAAAAACAGTTTTATTTTTTACACTTTAAAATCACGGCATACTGATCAAAAATTAACCAGCTTGCTATGTCCGGGGGAAAAAAAGGATGAAGATGAGTGTTTTTCAGGAGAGCAGTGAAGTGTGACTGACTTGTCCAGATTCTGCTCTGAAATGGCCCCCTTTTCTTTCCCCGCCGCACTTCACCTGTGACATCTTTCCAAAAATTCTTTGCAGTTTTAAGGTGGATTGTAAAAAATTTAAATTAAAACCCTTACAACTTTGGCCGGGATGGAAATATTACAAAAAAGTATTTCATACGTGGCCCAAAACTGGCAATTTTCTTTTAAACCCCCCAGGACAGGAAAAACCCCCTATGTTTGGGCCAACCCCCTTGGGTTTCCCCGAAGAGATCGTTTATTTAATTTTTTAAGGGGTCGTTCAGATTTTGGGGACCAGAGGTGCGGACAAAGGGAGGGATATGGTTTTTAAAAACGGGAAATTTTAATCTTATGTTAAAACATAAAAAATTCAAAATTCAAAAGTTTTTGAACTGTCATGTTCACATGTTGTATATTGGCTTGGTGCGATCTTTGGAAAATTTTCAATATGTGGGTTGGGCCCCCCCAGATGCCAATGTGGGATTGGGAACAGTATATGATGCAATTTATCCAAAGGGCCCCGGGAAAATTCTGGGGTTTTAAAAAAATTTTTAGGGGCATACACCAAAAGGTGTGGAACATTTAAAATTATATGGCAATCGAATTGTTTAAAAAAAAACCCCTACCGGGGGGATTGGGGGAAGGATCTCCCAATTTAAAGGGGCATATTGGGACCCTTTCGCTTGGGCACAAGATGGGAAATTGGATTAAATCACAGGGAAAAGATCTCATGTTTTATATTAAATGCCCCTTTATATATCTTTATAAAAGGAATTTTTAAAGCTTTTAATAAGTTGCCAATTTTTGGTGCCTTATGGTAAAGTATGCATTTTTCAAATTTCATTACGTGAAAATTGTGTAGTTGTTATTCGACCTTTATGTTTTTGTCGTTTATTATAGCTTGTAAAACACTTTCAGGATATGTAGTTTTTCAGATACCTTAAGAAATTTGTTTAACGCTGCTAGTGTAGAAAGGGGGTTTTCTGCTTCTGCATTCAAGGGGGGTTAAAAAATCAAAGGGGGAAAAAAATGATTACTTTGGGGGATATTAAGAAAATCTGTTTGGACGTTTAGAGTATGTTACGATTAAGGGGCCCGAAGAAACTAGCCCCGAAAAGCATAAATTATATTTGAAAGTTTGGATGTTTTTTTCCATGCTTTTAAAAAGTTTTCAAATAAAAAAGGGAACCTTGTTTTTATGAACTTTTAAACCCGTAAACCATGGGTGCGGATTACCTTTGTTTCCAGTTACAATTACCCTCTTTTCCCCGACGATGGGAAAAGGCCTATCCCAAACCAGAAAAAAATTGGGAAATCCCCCAAAAAAGGAACCCCTGAAAGCAAAGTTTGGGACCCATCTCTCACGCAGGCACCCAAAAATTTTTGAATGCCTGCTGGGGGGGAAAGCACCCCCGCTTTTTGAAACCTGCTTGGGGAGGGATTCAAACCCCGCTTTCCTGAATGCCCGTGTTTTGGGGGGGGTAACCCCCGCTTCCCCGGGGTGTT
>JAODAL010041623.1:0-35695 GCA_025379985.1 Phyllomedusa bahiana | reverse complement strand
TTCGATCGTTCGATAGCCATGCAATCGCTCAACACTAGTTAATACCACTAAGAAGAGTAATCATCGAAATCAAAGCACTATGTTACAGACAAATTAAAGCTCCCTCTGTAGATATAGTTGGTGGTGTATTATTGTAAGTCTTTTAGTCTGATTTGTGACAATGTGTTTCAGTAGGAAATGTTCAGGTTTTTTTTTGTAGTGTCAGTCACTTGAAATCACAACTGAGTGATGCAGGCAATCCCGCTAGTCTACTGGGAGCTTCAAATGGAAGGATTTATGGCGATGTCACAGAAAGCCTGTGGAAAAAGAACTCCTTTTCTTTGCAATCTGTTCTCACTTGAGGTATTTGTGTAATTTATGCAGCATTTGTGCTTCAGTGTTAAAATGTGCAACAGGGATGAAATCCATTGTGCTGAAATAAGATATTGAAATGTGTTTGGGGTTTATAAGTAGATACAAAATAGAGGGGAATTGCTTGTCTACAGTAATAGGGGGTATCTGTACCGTATATAGGAGGACATCGCTTTCAAGGACCCATTTTGGATAAGCCAAATTCCAAGGTGTATATCATGAATTGGTCAAATACTGTGCCCTCCACTCTGATACTCAAAATCCTTTATTGGCAAAATAGCCTTTCAAAATTTGTTTCAAAATGTCCATATTTGAAGGGGTATGCAGAACAGACATAGTCTCACAACCGTGGTGACAGCAGGTGGCATATGTGTCATTCCTCTACCATCGGCTATTGAAACGACGGTCACAAAATTATTTATGTGTCTTAAAGGGATTGTCTCACTACAAGGATTGCTTTTTATGTTAAAGATCTTGTAAAAACAAGTCACTTTGCAATATACGTTCATTAACAGTGTCCTACCTATTCAGAGATATCCTCTTTTGTATGGGCTGCATCAGCTCCTCAGGTCACTATAGCTACAGACCTGTTCGATCTTTCATGATAGGCGGCCAGCACTGGTTGCTATAGCTACACACCTGGCTTCTACTGCAGCCTAGTAGAAGCCAGTAAACACACCCCTGAATTAAAAAAAAACCCAAGAAAACAGGACGGAGGTAAGATGAATCGATGTAGTGAGACAACCCCTTTAAGATGGCTGATAAATCCAACCCTTGAGTGACAGATCTTTGGACAGTGGGAGCAAGAGGTTCTATTTGGGAGTTGCTTAGGAAAATCCGGGTTTTTCTACCCCTCTTTTTGTTGTTGTCTTGCCAGGTAAGACCCTGGGAAATAATGTGGCTTTCCTCCATGGCTGGAATATTTCTGATACCCAAAGTTAAGGGTCTTAAATACAACTATGCCCATGTCCTTCTAAGAAAAAAGGCAGAAATGAAAGTAACAGAAATGAATTTACCATCTGACACAGTTTAATAGAAGAATAAAGCCCAAAGAGTTAATAAACCCATTTATCTCCGTTGCTTCTCATTCTCAACATCTTCTAGTAGTAGCATCTGTTATCTCCTCATCTGATTTAGACTATTACAATGTGGTGCTCCAAAGATAATTAAGATGGGACATTGCTGTCAGTCACTAATGATCTTTTCTTATCATTGGCATTGCATCAGTGAGAAGCCAAAGAGCACCTGCTGATAAACTATCATTGGCGTGTTGTGACAGCTGATAGCGCAAGGCGGTGGATTTTGTAGACCAAGAAAACACCAAGTCACAATAGCTCACAGAGGTTACATAATAAAGAGAGTTATTGTTGCAGAAGCTTTTATGTCTATCTCTTTACCGGATTTAGTTACTCTTTGACCTGAAGGTGTTTTCTGAGCTTATAGGAAATACAAAGAAGTATCTGTAGGTGCCTGAAAATTCATCAGATGACAGCACCACAGATCAGAAGTAGGTATTTTTATATTTTCATAACCTGTCTTAATTCTGTGCAGCTCAGTTGTTTTTATGCTGTCAGGGCTTACTGTGGGCGAGATTAATGTAAAGGACTACAGTTCCCACGATTCATCCCCCCTCTCACAAACATTGGCTCTGTTTACAGCTGTGTCTGTCTATCACAAGGTGTAAAGTAGTAGTGTACTTGTCTTCACTAACAACACAGCTCTGCTACTGGGAGATTGATATGTGCTATGAATGTCAGGAATCTTCCTGTCATTTTGTCTTCTCCTTCCTGTGATGCATTGGCTATGCAACCACCTCACACTACTTTCAGGGCAGGTGAGCTGACCATGCTGTGCAGCTTTGGCTCATTACAGTAGAGTTGATAATTGCTAGCCTCTCTACAAAGTTCCCTGGTTGTGGCAGCATGTCGTGGATTATATTGTTTGTCCTGAGAGACTCTGTCTAGTAATATTACCAAGTCTTTCTGTATCCATTCTGTTATCTAAAATCTTGATTATTTGACTACCTTGTTCTGTCTTGTCTTGCCTTGTTAGGTTAGTCTTAGTGTCATGATTGTGCCTGGCAGACCCTCTACGTCCGACTCTGGCTGCCGGCCACGGCCGCTCCGACCAAAGCTGCGGCTTTGGTCATGATACCTTTCCAGTATGAACTCTGTCTTCTAGCTCTGTATGCTTAATTGATTCCTGGCCAACGCCCGTGGCCAGAAATCTTACAGCACTTTTTGGGTTAACCTGTTCCTTTTTTGATGGACATTTCTATTCACCTATCACCTCTGCTCTACCTTCTCCTGTTCCCTATATAAGGACTCGGCTTCCTCTCTTCCTTGCCTGCTATACGGTTTCAACTCTGCCTATAGTTTGCCTGTTTACTGCTTGGATTCTCCTGTGTTTTTTTTACCTTTGCTTGGACTCTAGTTTCTCCTCTGTTACCTGATTCTGTACTGCGTTACCGTTCGTTGCCGACCTTGCCTGTCTGACTCTCACTGTTCTATGTTAGTTTGTTTTTGCTCAGAGTAGTGCTCAGTCTTCTGGTTGGGGCCGACCTAGTAAAGAGTCGCGTTCCCCAAGAGGCAGGGACAGGGGTTGGGACCAGCGTCAGGGCCTCACTCCGTCTGTGTCTTCTCATGCGCCCCTGACTGTCTCTAACACTTAGATTGTTGTTTAGTCCTGGAGTTTTTGTATTTGTCAGTTTCTGTCATTGTTTGTTCTCTATGTTCAGTTCTGTCGGTTATCTCTGAGTCCTATGATCCTCTTGTTTGCCTTTAGAGTATTTGTAGCTTAGGGATACCTTCAGAGATATATTCAGGGACAGAAATGATCAGTGGTGTCTGGAGTTAGGGAGAGTTCAAGGGAAAGATTCAAGGAGGGTTAGGGTTAGTTCTTGTTCGTTGTTGCTCTTCTTTTGGATTGAGGCTATTCGTGTTTCTGTCCCCATCTTGTCTGTGCCATCATCTTTCTTGCCATTCGTCAAGCTCCATCATCTAACAATGACTGCATCTCATGTTATTGTGTTTGATAGATGCTTAGTTTAACTGTGACTGATGCGTTAGCTATAATGAAGTCCTATGGGTAGATACATACTGGAAGCCACTTTTAGGTTCCAACAAAGTTGTACTGTAAAATGTGCACAAAAATGTATATAGAAAAAGGTTTCAAGAGCTCACTGGATTCTCGCCGCAGCTGCTAGGAGAATTCAAAGGCTGGCATACCTCTATTTTGTCCTCTGCGCAGCTTGATCTGCTTCCCTGAGCTGTCGCCTGGTTAGTGAGTTGCTTTATCTTTACTGTTGGTTTCTCTCCTTTCGCTGCTTCATAATGCCAGGAGCTGCCAGTCGTCCTTGGCTGTAAACATACTTAAATTCTTTGCAAAGAAATGTAACGGCCGTGAAAAAGAACCGACAAAGGTTGGAAACGCGTAGCCTCTGTGCATGCACCTGCTTTGTGTGTCTATGTATGTATATGGAAACTTAAATCCGCAATAAAGAATCTGCAATTTAAGCTGGAGCATTACATTTCTTTGCAAAGAATTTGTTCTGTATGCTATAGGTAAGGCCAAGTTCTATTGTCATGTATCAGCCAACATTGTTACACTCTGCTGCTCTGCAACTCACTGATCCTGCAAAATCTGCCACCCAGCATGTGAAACACACCCTTGGAACTAGATTTGCCATTAGAGCAAAAAATTTCCCTTATTTCTCAATTTATACAAGTAAAATAACAGAAAGCAATTTATGATAAAATTATATAAATTTAATAATAAATTCTATAAATATGAAATTAATATAAAATTATATATCTCAAATATAAAATTATTTCCTATAAAATATATTTAAGATGTATATAATCTAAAATGAATTTAAAATGATATAATATAAATGAATTAAACCAATACAGCATCTACCATAAATCCTGTTCGTAATCATGTATTTACGGAGTTAGTGTTGTGTTACCAGTGGTTACAAACACAACAGGCTAGAAATAAAAGAAAAGGTGTTAGAATAGCATGTCAGTGAATAGAAACTATGGTAGTGATCTTGTATGTTGCACCACAAGTCTCAGCAAGACCTGTGGTGCGCTGGCTATTGCTGTATGTCAGATACAATTATTTGGCGCTTTACTAATGAGCCAAAGTTCCACCAAGTGCCAAACACAGATGTGATGGCCTCGAACCTTAGGTGTCATGGGATGTCATTTATGAGTGCACATTCACCACTTTCTTATTTTCTGCTGCATTTTACATGGGGAAAAAGGGAAACATTGTGTCGGGGCGGCAAGTTTCATACATGTTACCCCAAGTGTTCAAGTATAGGGCTCTAAGAATGGAGAAGGACTTGAAATCAAGGCACACCAGGGTCTGAATATACAGTAACCAAAGAAACACCAGGAACAAAGGACAAAACCACTTAAAGGGAACCTGTCACATAGTTTATGCCCCCCTTGCTGAGGGCAGCACAAGCTAGTGTCAGACCTGCTGTTTCCAGCACTGTGTCCCTTATTCTGTAAGATGCTGTAGTTTTTGTGTATTTAATGCTCAAATCTGCAGTTTTCAGCCAGAAGAGTCATTCGAAGAGTCCTTCATAGTGTCAGTTTTTTTCATACCCCGCCCATCTGAGGCTAGCCCCGCAAACCTCCACTAATAAACCTATTACTTTGAATAGGTAGAAACATGAGAATAACTGCCAGGTGGGTGGGGCTAGACTTTGGTGGGTGGGGCTATCACCTGCTCATGAATAAGATTTGAGGGGTAAATGCTCTAAAACTCCGGCATCTTACAGAATAAGGGACACAGCGCTGGAAACAGCAGGTCTGACACTAGCTTGTGCTGCCCTCAGCAAGTGGGGCATAATCTATTTGACAGGTTCTCTTTAATATCGGTTAAGTTCATGCACTGGAATGTGGCTTCTCTAGGCCACAATCCATTGGGCTCAGTCTAGACTGAGGTGTGGAGACTTTCCTGTCTTAACTCCTGTAGGGAGCTACAGGACTGTTCCTAGGCTAGAACTATTGGTCACTGTGAGGGCGTGGTGGGTGGCAGCGGCGCCCCCCCCCCCATGGTGAGTAGCACCCTGGCGCCCTGTGCGATTGCCCGCACCTAGGTATGACCCTGGGGAGCTGTGGACTTTGCTGCAAGAAGATTACCACGAATAGTCATTGATTGACAGCAGTAGCCAGGCTCGGACTGGCCCACAGGGGAATAGGGGAATCCCCCGATGGGCCCCTGAGCATCGTAGACCTGGAATTGTTATTTAACTGCATATACAACCTCAGAAGAGGCAGAAAAGCAGAGAAAGAGAGGCAAAAAGCAAGAAGCAAAGCATAGGAGTCATGTACAGTCATTTATAATAGCTGCGGGGTGGTCCCCTAAAATAAACTCCACCAGTGGGCCCAGAAACGGCTCAACTGGTGGGCCCCTAGACTCAACTCCACCTGTGGGCCCTAGGCACCCCACCCTACTGGCAGTAGCTCTGATGCAATAGTAGCTTAGTCAAGAACAACACCAAAAGTACAAGCCAGAGAATGAGACAGGTGTAGTCAGTAAAATAGTTTGAGTCTGAACCAGAAATGCCGTAAAAATACAGGTATCAGGCAGATGATCCAGAAAACAAGCTGGGAACAAGGCTACGAACAAAGCCAAGATCAGAATAGGAAGCGCCATATTGCTAAGCACCTGAATGAGGCAATGGGGAAGAACTGGAGCATAAAAATAGGCACTAGACACGAGGGAAAGTGCCATCAAATCATCTGACTCTAAGGACTGGCTCACCAAATTGTAAGGCCGTTCAACACGCTTTATCCCACGGATTTGTGGCCTATATGAGCTCAACAAATCCGCCGAGAATAAGGCGGAACGGGCGGGCCGAGCGTGGCGGGGCGCCGCTCCGGCCCCATAGACAATGCATTACCTAAATGGCAGTAGCCTGTAATAGTGCTTAGTCAATACAAACCCCCAGAGTGCAGGTGTAGCGTGGAGTGACAGAAATGCAGAAAATCAGGTATCACTAATGCAGAAACAAGCTGGACAGGCCAACAAAGAATCAGTGGACGCATATTGCACCTGATGACTGAAGAACGGCAAAAAAAGGCCTACCGAGTAAGTGCCATCAAATCATCTGACTCTAAGGACTGGCTCACCAAATTGTAAGACACCTTAAACCTTGATGCTGCACAACTGTGTCAATTGGCTGGAAACAGAACTACAAAGATAAAAAATCTGCAAAACTGGAGCATTGCTTTTACATATACTGATCTTTAATGTTTGGTTAATATACCCAGATCAATATGGAAAGATTGGAAATCTTCTAATCTACCCCCCTGGTGCAAGCAGCATGCCAGTGCTTGTAAGGAACCCGCTTAATATGCCTATTAGACATCATTTAATAACTTCCCACTTACTCCGTATTGTGTCCCTATAGGATGGCTGGGATTACAGTCTTATTCCTTTAATGAGAAGATTTCTACTAATTGCTTTCTAGTAATATTTTTCCTCATGGCATTATTCTTAACTAGCCCCTGAGGATGTCTGCTGGGCTCGAAACTGCTCTTTGTCAGAAACTAAAATAATTGTATGAAAATTTGCAGTTCAGAATATATGGTTTTCTATCTATCTATCTATCTATCTATCTATCTATCTATCTATCTATCTATGTTTGTCTGTCTATGGACACGGGGGCTCACAGTGACAGCCCCGGCCCGGTCACTACTAGGGCAGAGAGAGATTTTCAGTGACTAGAGAAATAAGAACTGCTTTAAAGGGGTTTTATCGGTTGAAGTGTTCGTGCTCTTGAGCTAATTGTATGAGATTGAATTTGAAATCCAGGGGCGAGTCTCTCCTGTCACCAGGCGTGTCTCTCCTGCCAGGAGGCGTGTCTCTCCTCAGCAGGCATGTCTCTCCTCTCAGGAGGCGTGTCTCTCCTGTCAGGAGGCGTGTCTCTCCTCTCAGCAGGCGTGTCTCTCCTGCCAGGAGGCGTGTCTCTCCTCTCAGCAGGCGTGTCTCTCCTCTCAGCAGGCGTGTCTCTCCTCTCAGCAGGCGTGTCTCTCCTCTCAGCAGGCGTGTCTCTCCTGTCAGGAGGTGTGTCTTTCCTCACTGAAGAGCTGTGACATCATCATTCTATATTTTGCAGTAAAAGGGGAAGGTTGTCTGGACAGAACAGATCTGCAGCCTCCTGCAGTGTTCTTTTGTGGCTGCAGAGCTTTCATCTCCAGGCTCCACAAGCTCCTTGCTGTGCTATAACCAGTTATACACACAGCCTGAACCGATGAAGCACATGTGAGGAATGCACACTGCCCTCCCCCTTCCTCCCCCTCTGTTATCAGGCAGGGGACTGTATTATACTGTATTAGACTGTGTTATATGAAGGGATCTATGAGTTAAACAGTCAGTAATTAGATCATTCACCTTAGAGCTGGGGGAAGAGTATACAGCCAGCAGCCCTCTCACAAAGCTGGTTTAACTTTCGGTTTTAACAGCTCAGAGGGGAGTAAACACAAAGTGTGCAGTCAGCCAATCACAGCGCAGGGGGCGTGTTCGGGGCATTTCCTGGCTGGGGGCGCATCCCAACAGGCTGAATGAAATGTCAGTCAGCCAATCACAGTGCAAGGGGAGTGTCCAGGTGGGGGGGCTTAGGTAATGCAACCCAATTACAAAAGTGCTTATTTTTACTGTCTCCATAACCTGAGATATGATCTTTGTAGCGAGAAAACCCCTTTAACTCTCAAATCAACCAAAATTGGAACAGCAGTGTATTTAGTAATAGTCATTATTCACTTTTGCTTACATCTATAAGGCTAATCAATGTAATGGGTATGTCCTTTTAAACAGAGCACCTCTCCTGTTCCTATGACAACACTTCCTGCTCTTAGGTTCCAATAACTTAGGCAGTCTTTTAGTAACCTGTTAAATTACAAATTTTATTTTTCTAGGTAAAAAATGAGCTATTGCCTTGTTCCTGTAAAGATTGGGAAGTGTTATCATGGGGACACAGGCAGAGAGGCAGTACTCACAGGAGGCTGTAGGGTCAACTGTATTAACTAAAGAAAGGAATGGGTGGATTTATTCACATTTTAGATATAGAGTAAATTGCCCAAACACTATATTTTGGTTCTTCTCCAATGATCTGGCTGACACAGCATGGAAATCCCTGGATATAACTATTTATAGAGCTGAGGATGATCACACTGTGAAAATATCCGTCCTGTGACTTTCAGAGAAGTTCGTCTTTGGGAAGGTTTATGTGAATGACTAACAGGACTTGGAACTGTGAATATAAAGATGGTGTTTTATCACAATGACCTTTACTACCTGGACTCCCTGCAGGAGGATATAAAGGAAGAAAATATTTGCTTCCCCCATAACCTTAAAATCCAACATCCAAGTCCAAGATGGAGTTTATATCATATGAATCAGTATTCACATCTGCAAAATATTATATCCAGCACATAGATCTTCTGCATTTCTTCTCTGAATATTGATTGTGCCCATAGCACATATCCTACTGATAACACCATAGGAGACATGTATGAAGGAAGGCGCTTCAAAGTTAATTGTCGAGTCTCGTTTTCAGTGTATAATGCGCCTGAATGTATGAAAGTGGTTTTTGTGCGATTATAAATGGAGTTTAAAGTTCATTGCGCTTCGTCTGTGTGTTTGGCGCGTTACAAAACTTAGGCGCATTATTAATGTATAAAGACTATAGCTAGGCTGGAAATAAAAGAAAAGTCATAAGAATAGCATGTAGGTGAATAGAAACTATGGTACTGATCTTGCTTGGAGGACCACAGGTCCCAGCAATACCTGTGCTGTGCTGGCTCTTGCTGTATGTAGAATAAAGGGTGAGAGCAGCAAAAATAAATTTCAATTTTAATGTAGTAAAAATTAAAATGTGTAAAATCTGAACAACAACATCAGTGCGTTATTTCATGTAAAACTAGTTTTAGATTCTATTAAATTTAAATGCATTTTATAGGAGATATTTTTATATTTTTGGGATATTATATATTTTTATATTATAACATTTTTTATTACATTCAAATAATTAAATTTTATACAGTTTGATAATTATCAGAAATTACTTTTTATTATTGTACTGATGTAAGTTGAGAAATAAGGGACATTTATTACCCTAACAGTAAATCTAGCTCCACTTCGACTCCTCAGACTCAGGCAGACCACTTTGAGATAGGTCTGCCAGTTTGAGCAGTAATGCTGCGCCGGCAGGGTTTAAGTATAGGAGCCATAGACGTGCCTTGGGCGATTGCACGGCATTTGTACTTTGAAGTTACAGGCTTGGAAGTTAATGACTTCAAAGCGCAAATGACAGCCTTTACGGCGCGCAAAAGTGCTGCTGCAATACAGCCTACGGCTGTGTTCATACGACTTTTTTGATGTGTCTTTTGATGCTTATTTTTATGTGGTTTTCTCGGTACAGGGAACTTCATTGTATTGGATCCATTTTTTGCTATGTTTTCCAGCTGGTAATGCTCCTTCACTCCAGTTTTTTTTGTGCAGTGCATAAAGCGGTAAACAGTGCACAAAAAATGGAACTATTTGCCTGATGCACATTTAGTTCCAATTAACTCAATAGGATCCTAATGTCACATTTTTTGGCACGCCTTTTTATGCATAATTGTGAAAAATTTTGCACTTAAAAAAGCATGGCAAAAGACGCCATGTGAACCTTTAGGATTCTGGAGAAGTGTCGTTGATCCAGGGATTATTCGGATTGCTAGATTGGAGTCGGGAAGGAATTTTTTTCCCTTAAATGAGGACAATTGGCTTCTACCTCATTGGGGTTTTTTGCCTTCCTCTGGATCAACACTTTAGCACAACGGGCTGAACTGGATGGATGTCTTGTCTTTTTTCGGCCTTACAAACTATGTAACTATGTAACCTGGCCTAAGGGTATGTTCACACGGCTGGTTTTCAGTGATGATCTAGAGCAGGATCCACGTGGAAAACCCACACTAATTAATTTCAGATGACGATTTTTAATTGTTTACATGGATTTTATTCTGAATTTGAAAACTGAATATGTAACGATTCAGCACTGAATCTGCCTCAAGAACTGACGTCACTTCTGTTTTTCCGGGACTGAATAGGCAAGCTCCACACTGGACCTGTGTAACGTTATGGATCTTGTATATCTGAATTTCTCAAAGATGCATAAAAAGATTGGTACAAAAACTGTGAATGATGGGACTGGGGGAAAATATATGTAAATGGGTTATAGGTGATAGGGTTATCAATGGAGTGTACTCTGATTGGGTCACAGTTATTAGTGGGGTACCACCAGGGTCAGTATTGGGTCCTTTTCTTTTCAATATAGTCATTAATGGCAGCTTTCAGAGCAGAATTGCAATATCTGCAAATGAAACAAAGCTCTATAAGGTAATTGACACAGAGGAGGGTAATAGAATATTACAGAGGGATTTTGGAAAATTGGAGGCTTGGGCGTGGAAATAAAGTTTAATGTGGGTAAAGTTCATGAACTTGGGCTGAAGAAACAAAAGGTATAATTATGTAATAAATAGTATAACACTATAATAGTATAATACTGGGTAATACTATGTCTACAAAAGACTTGGGGATGTTGGTAGACAGTAGTCTTAGGGCTTGTTCACATGGCTTAAAGCCGACGTAATTGCGGGACGGATTTCGCCCCGCAATTACGCCGGCTGCCGTGCAGCGGGGGCGGGGTGGGGGGCCGGCAGCTCGCCGGCCCCATAGACACACATGCATTATCCACGGCGCGTACACGCCGTAAATAATGTGCATGTCACTTTCTCCCCCCGCGGCGGATTCGCCGAGCGGGGAGAAGAGACGGAATCAATAGTTCTCTATGAGAACTGTGGAATACCGTAATGACTGATACGGATTCCAGCCGTACTGCAGCGCAAATACGGCACGCAGTACGGCTGGAATCAGTCCCAGAATAAGCTGTGTGAACGGCCCCTTAAATTCAGTGACCAATGTCAGGCACTTGCTGCCAAGTAAAATAAAATCATGGGCTGCATTAAAAGAGGCATAGATACTCATGACAAAAACATAGTTTTGCCTCTATACAAATCACTAGGCCACATATAAAATATTTGTCAGGGACTGTTAGGGACACGGACAAGTGGGCCCTGACGCTGGTCCAAACCCTGTACCTGCCTTTTGGGGAACCCGACTCCTTAATAGGCCGGCTCCAACCAGAAGACTAATAACTGCACTGTGTAAAGTGCAACACAGACAGGGACAAACAAACACAGAACACAAAAACGTAGTCAGGCAGTCCAAGTCAGTAACGGAACGGGCAGCGAGGTACAGAAACGTGAGAAAAAGGTGTAACCGGAGTCCAAGCAAAAGGTCAGAGAAACACAGAGAGAAACAAGAAAAGTGGAGGCGAACTATAGGGCAATGAACCAATATAGCAGGCAAGGCAGGAAGGAAGCAGGGATCTTACATAGGAACAGAAGAAGGTAGAACTGAGGCAATAGGCAGAAGGAACAAAAGACCAGATAGGAGAAGAAAGCTGTCACTCAAAAAGGAAGAAAGTTAACCAAGAGTGTGCTGGAAGATTCCTGGCCACGGGCGTTGGCCAGGAATCAATTAGCACCCAGAACAGATAAACCCAGTTCACACAGTAATATAAAATGCAGTGTTAGGTCAAAAACCATAGTTTATGTCGTACCGGCCGTGGCCGGCGACCATAGCCAAAAGCCAGTGGTGTTTCAGGCACAATCATGACAATATTATATACAGTTTTGGGAACCAGTTCAGAAGAGGAACATTGCTGAGCTAGAGCAGATGCAGTGGAGGATGACCAAGTTACTTAGTGGAATGGGTGAAGGGGGGTTGTTAGCTTATCACACTTGGGGTTATTCAGAATGAAAACAAAAAACACTTAGGAGCCATTTAATTACCATGTACAAATATGTGAAAGGACAGTATATAGAGCTCTCTTAATCTTTTTACACTGTGGCCTCTAACAACGACAAGATGGGACTTCTTTATCTATAGGAAAGAAGGTTTCACCATCATCACAGAGGGGGATTCTTTACTGTAAGAGCGGTGAGACTATGGAACTTGCTGTCACAAGAGGCTGTGATGGTGGATTAATTGATCAAGTTCATGAAGAGTTTAGATGCCTTTCTTGAAAAATATAACGTAACAAGTTATGGGTAATAAATTCTGGGTATAGGATGTTGATCTAGGGATTATTCTGATTGCCATATTTGTGGTCATGAAGGAATTTTTAGTCTTATATGGGACAGTTGGCATCCACCTCATAGGGGTTTTTGCCTTTCTCTAGATCAACACTGTAGGGTTATAGTTTGGACGCGATGGACCTGGGTCTACTATGTTATTGAAGAAAATCAGTAGTGTGATAATACTGAGAAGCATATTTTCCACTGCAGACAGTGTCGGGTGGACTGCAGTTAGATGTCGATGCGCATCTGGATTCAGCACTACATCTGTGGCATAATTAGCATCCAAATCAGACGTGTGAACATACCCTTTGCATATGTTCGTACGGCGTATTGGGTCGCGCCGCTATACGCCGGGTGTTTTGGAACCACGTGCTGATCAGCGTGTAATTCCAATGCATGGGGGTGGGGGGGGGCGGCCAGGTGCTGGACCCTTATAAATGCATTGTTAGCGGCGCATATTCGCCGCTAACAATTGACATGTTAATTTTCCTCCGGCGCGTATAATACGATCGTATTGTATTCGCGGGGGACGATGCGTAATCCATGGTTCTCTATGAGAGCTATAAATTACCGTAATTGCGCCGCACATTTCACCGGGTATAAAGTACAATATGCGGTGAAATACGCGCGCAGTTACGCGGCTAAATAAGCTGTGTGAACATACCCTTAGGGTGAAGGCACACGATGAAGTTAGCTGAGACCACAACCTCTGCACCTCATAAGTTAGGTTGATAAAAGGGGGCAATCCCCACTGCCGTTGGTGCAAAAAATATATTTGTGGAAAGGATTGTTGTTAAGATTCAAACTATGGTTAGTGATGATCAAGGTGGAGGTTGCATTTTCATCTCACTATGTTCCATTCTTAGATTAGGTCCTAGGTTGGATAGTACCTTATACCATGCCATCAATTGATTCCCATGCCATCTGTGCCAAAATAGCATAGCCAATCATAGGTTTTTGTTTCATATGTGGTTTCAGGAGTGTAAACTCCAGATACCGAGGCCATCAAGGCCAGTGTTACTCCATTTAGTAATGATGAATGATGTGTTCTGTGTGACCCCCGCTGTGGCCACTCTCTCCACATAACATGCCCTACGTGATCGTTTTCCAGTTATTCCTCCTATGATAAAAATTCATTTAGTTGAGCTACGCACTCCAGCACTGCAGGGTCATATATCACTGTTCAACCTGATCTTTCTGGATCATAAATATAATACCAAATCTACAGCAAAGACTGAAACCGGCAGGAAGAAAATAGCAATGAATAGGAGCAGTGCCGTGATAGAAATGGGGCAGAAGCCTTAATTTTTCTGACAGATTCACTGGACACAGATGGGGAAATTAAATCTTTCATGGTTGAAAGACCGGACTGGTCCTTCCTGCGTTGCAGAGGAGCCTTTGGGTTTCCTCAGGCACTAGGACCTCAGTGCAATCATTATTTCTGCACCCTTTGTAGATAAAGCCCTGCTGCTGATGTTGTAGTATTATATATAATTGTGGATTTTATTGACTGTCCAATGGGTATTCATATAGGGAGAGCATCAAATTTTCTCTGACAACGCTATTCTCTTCTGCAAAGGGAGTAATCAATAAGACATGTGGGATGTGACGGCTGTGGGTAGAGTATCCACATAAGGACACTTTCTCTAAGGCAATGGGGGAACATAGATCTGGCAAGAGGTAAGGGAAAAGGCAGGACTACATCATTGGCATGCTGGCCCTTTAAATCTCACAGAACCGACACATGCGCCCTAGATGGCGGGGACATGCACGCTGGCTGGCACAAGAGCAGCAGGGAGTGAGGAGAGGTGAGTACAAGCAGACATACAGTTACGAATGTGCCTGCGGCTAAACACATGGGTCGCGGTGCTGCCCGTATCCAGATCAGCAGGGGGAAAGACATGGGTGCGTGCGTGGGAGACCCATAGTGCGGGAATTTGCTTGAGGGGAAGAATAAGTGACCTTTCAGGATAAGCAGTTGAGAAGAGAGACGGGGAAGGAGTTTGGGCCACGCATCATAGAAGAAAGGCAGACTTTATAGGCCACTGAGTTAATCTGCTTCAGTAATTCAGAAGGAATCAAGAAACGTGAACCCAGCTTATAACTGGGAATCTTCAGCCATATATGCTTTGTGGATAGCCACACCTTGTCTCCTTGTCTAAATATTGGAGGTGGTCTTCTCTTTTTATTAGCCTGACTCTTCATGCAGGAAACTGCTCATTATAGAAAGTATCACGTCTCCCACTGATCATAAACTCCTGGACTTGAGCATCCACAGTAGGGACGTCAGAAGAGATTTGTAGTGGGAGAGGAGGAGGATGCTGGCCATAAACTACTGTATATAGAAAGGGGAAGTAGCGGCAGAGTCAGAATCCAGGTGGTTATACAGTTGAAACCAGAAGTTTCCATACACTATATAAAAAGACACATCTGCATGTTTTTCTCTCTATCTGATATGAAATCAGAATAAACATTACCCGTTTTATGTCAATTAGGAACCAAAATTATTTATATTTGCCAAATGCCAGAATAATTTGAGAATTTTAAGGTATTTTTATTTCTTTCTGCAAAGTCAAAAGTTTACATACATTTCATTAGTATTTGGTAGCATTGGCTTGAGTCAAATATTTTCGATATCCTTTCACAAGCTTCTCACAATAGTTGGTATGAATTTTGGCCCATTCCTCCTGATAGAACTGGTGTAACTGAGCCATGTTTGTAGGTTACCCTGCTCGCACCTGCCTTTTCAGCTTTGCCCATATATTTCCAATAGGATTGAGACCAGGGCTTTGTTAATGGCCACTCAAACATTAACTTGGTTCTCCTTAAGCTACTTTGTAACCAGTTTGGCAGTAAGCTTCGGGTCATTGTCTATTTGGCCAAAAACAGCAAAAAATGGGTAACTTAATGGTGAAAGATAGAGTGCCTTAATTAAACATAGAACACACAAGTGCCAAAAGGCAAGCTTGAAATCTAGATTTTTCTAAAGCATTTGATACGGTGCCACATAAAAGGTTGGTAAATAAAATGAGAATGCTTGTACTGGGGGGAAATGTGCGCAAGTGGGTAAGCAACTAGCTCACTGATAGAAAACAAAGGGTGGTGATTAATGGTGCGTACTCAGACTGGATCCCTGTTACTAGTGGGGTACCACAGGGCTCAGTATTGGGCCCTATCCTCTTTAACATTTTCATTAATGATCTTACACAGGGATTACACAGTAGAATATCGATCTTTGCAGACGATACTAAGCTCTGTAAAGTAATCAACACAATAGAGGATAATGTGTTGTTACAAAGGGATCTGGATTAGTTGGATTAGTTGGAGCCCTGGGCAGGGAAATGGCAGATGAGGTTTAATACAGATAAATGCACAAGGTTATGCACATGGTGAGGAAAAATCCATTACATGACTACATGTTAAATAGAAAAATGCTGGGTAAAAGTGACATGGAGAAGGACTTGGGAATCCTGGTGGACAGTAAACTTAGTTGTAGCAGCCAGTGTCAGACAGCAGCTGCCAAGGCAAATAGGATCATGGGGTGCATTAAAAGGGGCATAGATGCACATGATGAGAACATCATTCTCCCATTATACAAGTCACTGGTTAGACCACACATGGAATATTGTGTACAGTTTTGGGCACCAGTGCACAGGAAAGACATTGTAGAGCTTGAACAGGTACAAAGGCAGGCAACAAAAAATAATAAAAGGACTGGGTGGACTACAATACCCAGAAAGATTAGTAAGATTAGGGTTATTTAGTTTAGAGAAAAGACGGCTTCGGGGGACATAATAAATATGTTTAAATACATCAAAGGTCAATATAGAGATCTCTGCCAAGATTTATTTCTCCCAGGGCTGTATCTAGAACAAAGGGGCATCCTCTACGTCTTGAGGAACAAAAGTTTCTACATAAACATAGAAAGGGATTCTTTACTGTAAGAGCAGTGAGACACTGGAATTATCTGCCAGAGGGACTTGTCATGGTGAATTCAATAACAGAGTTCAAAAAGGGTTTGGATGCATTTCTGGAGCGTAATAATATAACAGGTTATAGTGTCTAGGATTCTGGAGAGGGGTCATTGATCCAGGGATTTTTCCGATTGCCAGATTGGAGTCAGGAAGGAATTTTTCCCGAAAATGAGGACAATTGGCTTCTACCTCATTGGGGTTTTTTGCCTTCCTCTGGATCAACACCTTAGCACAACGGGCTGAACTGTATGGACGTCTCGTTTTTTTTCGGCCTTACAAACTATGAAACTATGAAATCCTCTCATTCACCTCAAATCTATGTAATAAAACGCAACTTTAAAAATCGCACACTGATCTCTCATAAAGTAACTATAAACCTAAGGAAACGAACATTAGTTCATATGGTATCTATCAATGTGCAAAAAATTCCATTTCCTATGAGTTCAAATGAAAATAGGAATCAAAGTTTCAGAGATGGTGGCCCTTAAATCTACTTTCTAAATCTTATCAAGCTCATAACGCAACCAAAATTCCTCCTAATAGTCGAACCAAAGATGGTCCCCAGCTATCTCAAATGAAGGACCCATTACAACTCAATACTAAAGGAGGTGATTTGTTATCTGTTGTAGCTCGGACTCTACTACCACGGCCCTGATACCTGCAAAAGAAATCTCTAGGAAAGGGGCTTGCTGTCTCAAAGTAGAAATCTAACTCGGGCACTACCTGCATCTATCCTCATACATAAATCCAAGGTTTAATCTAGCAGACCTCTGCAGTGGGTTGCTAGTGAAAGAACAGGATAGCTAAATGTTAAAATTTAGATCCTAACCTAAGAGGTTAGGATTTGAGATAGCAGGGGACCATCTTCGGAATGACTATTAGGAGGAAATTTGGTTGCGAAATATGAGCTAGTTAAGATTTAGAAAGTAGATTTAAGGGCCAGCATCTCTGAAACTTTGATTCCTATTTTCATTTGAACTCATAGGAAATGGGATTTTTTGCACATTGATAGATACCATATGAACTAATGTTTGTTTCCTTAGGTTCATACTTAGGGTGAGATGTCAGAAAAGTAGCGTTTCTACGGCAGTTTTAAGCACATTAAATCAGTGTAGAGTGCTCCCAAAAGTCCGATCCTATCAAAAATCTGGCGTCTGGTATACCTTGCATAGAAAACTTAATGCGCCTTAAACGGCGGATTGCACCTTAAAAGGCGCATTGCGCCTAACAGGCAAATCGCGTCAAATAAGGGGCATTGCTCAACTCGCAGCACATAGAATATCATTGGTAGTATATGTAATGCTCCTATGGAGGCGTATTGCCTGACGGAGGCGCATAACAAATGTATCGTGCCTCAATAGGCGCATTGCGTGACGGGTTGCACAGCACACCATATTTAGGCACATTACAAAGTGTCGTGCCCGGCGTATAATGCGCCTAGTTTTGGTGTACGACAGTTCATTTACAACAGGACTATGGCGTCAAAAGTGGTTTTGCCACAAAATAGACCAAAAAACTGGCGTTGGCGTCTTGGGACATGTTGCCCCTAATGTTTGAGAGGTCAGTGTGCGATTTTTAAAGTGAAAATTGGGGTACACAATTTTTATAATAAGTCTATTAAAAGTTAGATATTAGTTCATAGATTTGAGGTGAAGGAAAGGAGTTCAAGCTTGTCTTTTGGCAAGTGTGTGTTCTAGATTGTCCATTTAGGAAGACCCATTTGCGCTCAAGCTTTAACTTCCTGGCTGATGTCTTGAGATGTTGCTTCAGTATTGCCACATAATTTTCTTTCCTCATGATGCCATCTATTTTGTGAAGTGCACCAATGCCTCCTGCAGCAAAACAACTCTACAACATGATGCTGCCATGTTTCACAGTTGGGATGGTGTTCTTAGGCTTCCAAGCTTCACCATTTTTTCTCCAAATGTAATGATGGTCATTATGGCCAAACAGTTTAATTTTAGTTTCGCTAGACCACAGGACATGTCTCCAAAGATGTGGGTCTTTGTTCTTGTGTGCATTTGCAAACATTAATCTGGCTTTTATATGTTTCTTTTGGAGAAATGGCTTCTTTCTGGCAGAGTGGCCTTTCAGCCCATGTTGATACAGTATTTGTTTCATTGTGGATAATGACACAATCTTACCAGCTTCCGCCACTATCTCACAAGGTCTTTTGCTTTTGTTCTTGGGTTGATATGCACATGTCAGACCAAAGCATGTTCATCTCTAAGACACAGAACCTGTCTCTTTTCTGAGCGATATAATGTCTGGACATTCCCATCTTGATTGTACTTGCATATAATTGTTTGTACAGATAACCTCTCCCCTCTATACATCTCTGTCTTAATCTTCAGATACCTCCCCTCTTGCAATTTCCGCTCCTCACAGGACCTTCTTCTCTTCTCTCCTCTTATCAGCTCTTCACATAACTATCTCCAATACTTCTCTCGTACTTCCCCCATTCTCTGGAACTCATTACCTCAACACATCAGACTATCCCCAACTTTGTTCAAAACATATTTGACCAGCTTCAAAAGCAACCTGAAAACCCATTTCTTCAGGATTGCTTATAACCTACAATAACCCCACCACCAGTACACTGCCCCACAATCATGTCTCCCCCACACCTTCTGTCTCTTCCCTCCTTCCTTATAGATTGCAAGCTTTCACGAGCAGGGTCCTCCTTACTCTGTAGCAGTTGTTAGTCATTTATCATAACCATTGTACTTGTTTGACATATGTTATGTATGTAACTCCCCTTGAATGTACAGCGCCATGGAATCAATGGCGCTTTAAAATAAATAAATAATAATAATCATAGAAGGAATGAGGCCCCATCAGGTATCTGGAAATTTCACCTTAGAATGAACCAGACTAGTGCAAGCTCACAGTTCTCTTCCTGATATCTTGGCTGATTTCTTTAGACTTTCCCATTATGTTACACACAGAAGCAGTGTTTTTCTGGTGTACAATAAAATACATCCAAAGGTGTGTCTCTAATTAACTTAGATGTTGCCAATAAACCTATCAGAAGCTTCTAGAGACATGGCATCATCATAAGGGCTGTCCCAAATTGTTTAGGCATAGTAATCCTAGTATATGTAAACTTTTGGTTTTGCAGAAAGTAATAAAAATGCCTTAAAAATTCTCTCTTATTATTTGGGCATTTGGCAAATATAAATAATTGTGATAATCCTAATTGACCTAAAACAGGTAAGGTTTATTTTGATTTCATGTCAGATAGTGAGAAAAACATGCATATGTGTTTTTTATATAATGTATGTAAACTGCTGGTTTCAACTGTAGGAGAATTCTGCCCAGGGTACAAGACTGGCCCAGTCCTCTTGATGTGCAAGTAATTGCACAGAACCTGGTTCACCCTTTCAACCTGGCCATTTGTCTGAGGATGGTATGCTGATCTGCAGATAAGAGCAATGAGCACCCCAGAATTCTGACACAAATTGGACCCCCTCAATCAGAGATGATGTGCTGGGGTAGTCCATGCTGGTGAAATATATGGAGGAAGAAGAAGCTGGCCAATTTGGGAACAGAAAGAAGATCGGCTAATAGCACAAAATGAGACATTTTTAAGAATCGATCTGTAACCACCCAAATTACTGTGTTGTTCAAGAATGGTAGTAGATCCATGATAAAGTCCATAGCAATGTGGGTCCAAGGGACATCCAGAATAGGAAGAATCTGCAGAAGGCCAAAAGACTTGAGATGGGAGGATGATTGCGGGCACAGATTGAACAAGATTCAACAAAGTCCATGTTGTCTATAACAAGATTTGTCCACCAGTAGTAACAGGATATGAGTTGGCACGACTTTCGAACTCCTGGGTGCCCTGCCACCACAGAGCAATGTTCCCACTTCAAAATATTTTTCCCAAGTGTCAGATGCACACAGGTTTTCACGGAGGAAACATGTTGGAGGTTAATGGGAGCTGTGGAGATCAGGCGTTCGGGAGGAATAATGTTCTGAGCCGTGGATTTCAGGCCTACTGCATCAGAAACACCAGAGAGGGCATTGGCCTTGATGTTCATTTAGATTTAGATGCTGGGCCATCTGGAGTAGATTTTTTTGTGGTTGGTGTAGATGTTTTTTGTAAAGCCAACTTAATGGCCAGTAATTCCTGATCCTCAATGTTGTAGTTTCTCTATGCAGGGGAAAAGGTTTTGGAGAAAAAGCCACAAGTAACTGTTTTCCCTCTAATTCATATGTTAGGGGTGCCCTGTTCTTTCCCTGGCTCAACCTGCCAATAGCAGAGAAACCGCCCTGAAAGGGCAACCCCACACTGGAACTTTATCCTTGGCAAAACCCTGGCAAAAACAGGGATCTCACATAACTGACAAACAGGGCACAGACATTACACAAAACAAATAGGTGATGTCAGACAAGCTGTGGTCAAACCAGAAGGAAACAGAGTACCAGATCAAAGTAACCAAGATATGAGCCAAAGTACAAAAGCACAATTCTAGCAAACCGCTACAAACAATAGCCAGGACACAGGAGCAATACCGTATTTCATAGATGATACAAATGTCTTTGTGGTGAAAATGTATGCTTCCCATGTAGAAGAAGGAGAAATTAAATCTTTCCTGAGCTGGCATTTCATGGATATTTCTTCAAAAAGGCAATATTCTAAAATGAATTTAAGCTTTGGATGGTAAAATTGAGCTTTGTCTGGAAACTCAAGCATTACGGAGAAAAGCCAAATGGATCTATTGTGGGAAAACTGTTTGAAGGGGTTGTAAGAGACTATGTACATGAATATGTGGCTGAATATAACCTTAGAAGTGATTGCCAGCATGGCTTTACTAAGGACAGAAGTTGTTGGACCAACCTGATCTGTTTTTATGAAGAGGATGCTTTGGATACTGTGTTTTTAGACTTTGCTAACGTGTTTGACACTTTCCTTCATAAGTGTCTATTGGGTAAATTAAAATATATTGTGTTAGAAATAATAGTGTATAATTGGATTACAAACTGGCTATTGGATCGAACTACGAGAATTGTGGTAAATGATTCCTACTCTAAATTGTCCCCGGTTATGAGTGGTGACCACAAGGCTCAGTATTTAGTCCTCTTTTATTCAATGTATTTATTAATGATATAATTTAGGGGATTAATAGCAATGTTTCTATTTTTGCCAATTATACCAAACTATATAGTATAGTGCAATCTATGGAAGATGTTCATAAACTACAAGCAGACCTGTTCACACTAAGTGTTTGGGCATCCAGTTGACAAGTGAGGTTTAATGTGGATAAATGTAGACTTCTGCATCTGGGTACTAATAATATGCAGGCACCATAGGTCATAGGGATAAAAAAAAAAAATTGGGAGAATCGCTTGTTGAGAAGGATCTTGGTGTACTTGTAAATCATAGACCACAGAACAGCATGAAATGTCAATGAGGTGCCTAAAAGGCCAGCAGGATATTGACATGTATAAAAAGAGGCATGGACTTGCTGGATAGAGATGTAATATTACCACTGTATAAGGCATTGGTGCGCCCTCACTTGGAATATGCTGTTCAGTTCTGGGCTTCAGTTTATAGAAAGGCTATAATGGAGCTAGAGAGAGTACAAAGACGAGCAACCAAACTAATAAGGGGAATAGAACATTTTAGTTATGCAGAGAGGTTAAAAGAATTAAACCTACTTAGTTTCAAGAAAAGATGGCTCCGGGGAGACAGGATTAATTTATCTAAGTATATAAATGGCCAATACAAAAAGTATGGGGAAAAAGTTATTTTATGTAAAGCCCCCTCAAAAGACAAGAGGACATTCCCCAAATCTGGAGAAAAAAGGATTCAATCTCCATAAAGAAGAGCCTCTATCAACATAAGAAATGTGGAATAGCTGCCTGAGGAGCTGGACAAAGCAGGAACAGATGAGGGTTTCAAGAAAGACTTAGATAATGACTTACTACTAAATAATATTACTACTTATGTAGCCGTATAAAATATCTGGCTCCAGTCTGATGGCAACTTTTAGATCAGGAATGAAATCTTCCTTTAGAGCAGTTTGATTCTTGTCTTATAAGTCTTTATCAGTGGGGGAAACGAAGTTTAAAAAACTCTCAATCCTCTTCCCTTCATCCACATTTTTCCCCGTCCCTGGTTGAACTTGATGGACATATGATTTTTTTCAACCATACTAACTTTGTAATTATGTGACTACAATTTGTCTTGCCACCGGCGAGATTCAAAATCCGTGTTGACACGAGGGATACATTCTTCCCTGGGATTAAAACATTCTGTAGAAACTGCAAGGAATATGGACTTGACAGAGGGGATTGTCAAAAGGTAATATGTACAAGATGTTTGGTGGAGGGGCATGAGTTTACATCATGCCCAAAAAAGAAAAAATGCAGCAGAGTATGTAATACTGAAGGGCATTTGTTTAAAGAGTGCGAAAAAAACAGCGAGCGGTTAAAAGAAAGGTAATAGAGAGCGAGAGAGAGGTGGTGGAGGAAAACATGGTAGAAGTGGTAGAGGAGAGAGCAGAGGAGGAATGAAGTGTTGAAAAATATAGTGGAGATGGAGGAAGAATGGTACAGATGGAAGTGCAGAGACTTCTGTTAAAGAAAAGGTGAAGGATTGTAATATGCTGGGGACCATTCGCCCATTGCCCTTTTCAACCTCCTGTCCGTTCTATTAAATATTGCGGGGAGAGATGTAGTCTTGGACGTGTGGGTAACCGGCACTCAGTAGCTTCAGGCAACACAACTTCTTCAGAGGCAAATCAGGCTTTTACTCACGGCACTGGAAACTGGTAAACGCAGCAATTCAATTTGTTATCTCACTTCTCATGAGGGACTCACTCTCAGTCCACCTCACTTTGTCTTGCGACCTCCTCAGTAGCCTCTTTTTACGTCCAAGGGACCTCTCTACAGACCTCTTGTAACACTACCCAGGAGCGACTGTACAGGTTCATTCTCTCCCATATCTGTACCTCCGTGGGTCCTCACTTGCACCTCTTTCTCTCTCTCTGCCTATTGATCTGGTGACCTCTCCTGGCCACTGCTCACTCTCTGTCTCCACCCCAGCCTCCACATTTCTTTTCTCTGCACAACTACTTGTAAGCACAGCAACACGCTGGGCCTGGACCAGAGATCCACTGTACTCCTCTCTCTCACATCATTGCTCCATCACTTCTCCCTGAGCTGATAGGCTTACTCTCTTCACAGTGTCATCTGACCCCTTCTCTTCAGCTCTCTGATTGGCTGCCTATCCCTCACTGTACTATCTACCTGACAACCTTAGCTTCCCTTCCTGTTAGGCTATGTTCACATGGCGTAATTGTGGCACGTACAGTACGGCCGCAATTACGCCGGGTGATTTGGGAGTCGCGCTGATCAGCGTACTCCCGCTGTGCAGGGGGGTTGGCAGCCCACCGGAACCATTGACATGCATCACTCGCGGCGTGTATTCGACATATCACTTATCTCCCCGCGCGTACAATGCGATCGTATTGTACGAGCAGGGAGAGGAGGCGCAATCCATAGTTCTCTATGAGAACTATGGATTACCGTAACTTCGGTGCGCATCTCGCTCGTATTAGATCACAAATATGCCGCGAAATGCGTGCCGAAATTAGCCTGTGTGAACATACCCTTAGGCTGTTAACGCTCTCCTTCCAGTGACTCAGCAACTCCAAATAACCATATCCTAAAGCAATGCACAAACACAAATATACATTTGTACCCCCCTTACAGAACCTCAAGTTGAGACAAAGAAAGATGTATATTTGGAATGGTGTGAACAGGCCAGTGCTATTAAAGCAAGTGGGAAAGCTCTTATAAGAGATGAACAATTCAAGGAATTTAATAGGAGGATATCGGAGATAGATCAAATGACTGAAGTTTTACCTTTACAAAGTAAGGTTTTGTAGAGTATGGAATTGGCTTAGGTAGGTTTTCTGAAACATATAATGTCCCAAGTTTTTTTTCAAATGAAATAAAAAAGCATTGGGAGAAAATGGGATAAGTGAAGGTCACTAGCATTGTACGCCTTATTTTGCATATATGATAGTGTAGTCTTTGAGATATGTGATTTGAGTTATGCAGAGAGATTTTCTGAGCACTTTGATTTTGAGTTGATATTTGATATATGTAAAATTTTGTTTTTAGATTTTTATAATAAACGCAAAAAAACAAAAACCCCTGGGGTATAACACTGCTAATGTTTGGTGTCCAGGGGTTCGGTCCAGAGGCTGTTCCCGTTGATTTTGCAGTATTGCACCATCCCCTCAGCTGACAGGAGGTGGTCACTACCCTTTTTTTTTTACTCTAACTTCCTTCCTGGGAAGGTGAGGCGATCATTGTGCCCACCTCTAAATTTTTAAGATTTGTATGAAACCAGCTGTCTGCAGATGGGATATCACTTCTCGACCTTTTGGCTAAGCTTAAGTTTAATACCTTCTAGTGTTGCGCTTGGCAGAGGCTGGAAGGGTATGGAGGACGACAGCACTTGGCTTGGGAGGTATACAGTCCTGAATGTTGCCTCCTTTCAGCTAGTGGTATTGATGGGAGGTGATCATTCCCCCTCCCTTCGCTGTATGTCATGCTTCAGTTTGGCATGCCAACATCATCTATGCAAGTTTGTTACGAAACTCACCTTGGTTTTTGTAGGTTTTGCCAGGTGATGTATATAGGAAAAAAAAGAAGCTATCTGCAGATGGGAGCTTTCACGGATGGAGGAGTTACTGATTTGGATTAAAACCCCTAGTCATGATTCAACGCTCTTTATTGGGTTGGGTGTGGCTTTAAAGGATGCTACTTCCAATAGTTGGATGTTGAGTACTGCCTCTCTTCCATAGAGCTTATTTGAATATTTCCCATGGAGCACTGCATGGTCATGTAACGTCATTGCACATCTGGAAACCCTACCCCTTTAGAGATGCTACCAAGGTCCTATAAGCTCTTCTAACACATATTACGAGCGAACAAGTTGTATCAACAGTTCAACGGGGTGTGAGATGCAGAAAAGATGGAGAAAAAGTGGTTATACAGATTCTGAACCATGTAAGAAAAATAGTTGACTTATCTATTTTTGGCTATCATTCTTTAGAGACTGAAGTGAAATTTGAAGGATTATCGCCAGGTGTTAGCGTATACATTAGTGGGCAGCAGAGTGACGAATGACAGCCGGCACTAAGGTGCTTCAATAGTCTGCGTAGGACGTAATTAGTACATGAATCACTATTGATGGATTTCAAAAGATGCAGATACCTGACTGTAATATAAAGAGTTGCTTACAATGTTCTTCCTTAGTTTGGGAAGTATCTACATAATGTAATTTAACCTAAAATGTGTGAAAAAAGTTCATAAAACTGTGATGAGACAAAGGCGTGTAGGATGTATCATCATATGATGCAATCACAGAAGGGTCAGGAGCGGGCAGCAAAGGCTTGCCAAATAGTGTCGTCTTCTCTCATTCAACAAAAGAAACCAAGGATTCGCTGTTGTGTGAAGGACTTGCTTCATGTAGTGAGCGGAGCGATTGACGCAGGACTTACCCTGCTGCCATAGAGAGCTGGAATCTGTTCTGCGTGGCACAAGGAGGCTGGTACTAAAACATTAACATTTTCCAGGGAATGCTTCTGTTAAAGAACCTCTAAAGCATAGTAACATTGAAAATGAAGCTAAAATTGTATTTCCCTTAGATTAAGTATGATTAAAACATGAGTAGAAATAGATTCATCTTCTTATATAGAAGATATCTGAATACAAATGAAGAAAAAATGAAGACATTTGTCCAATCTGTTTTGACATTTCAGGAAACTTCTTTATAGTGTACAGCCCAGCATGGGAGGACTGGAAGTGAAGTGGATCCTCAGACAGCTATCAACTACCTACCACATACAGCAGGTTAATAATTGTAAGCTTATTGGGGGTTTGACCACTATTGGTCAATAGGACAGGGATCCTGGCCCCACCAGTAAGAAGACCACAGCAAGGAAGTGTAGTCATGTTGCCATTCAATTCAAAGTATATCTTCTTTTGGTCATTCTAGCAATTGGTAGGGGTCCTTGTAGTTGGAGTCTCATTGATCTGGACAGTGGATAAATTATATTGTAGGGGACTGTATGGATCCCTTTACAACCACTGTAGACCTAGTTCACAGATCTACTAAATTGCATTTTAGAAGCACCTACTACTTATATTTTGCAGGATAAGTGAAGCTGTATATTCTTTTTATTGATATCTGCCATCAGGGTAGAGTTTTGTGATCCCAATGCACATTCTGGAAGAAATCAGCATCTGCCTAATGTATATTGGCACCTTAAGATTTTAATGTTTTTTTTTTTTCTCAGTTAAAGGATTTTTTTCTAGAATCTATTTTAGTCACATATCTTCTCTGAATGCAACGCACTTAATAAAACATTGGAAGAGTCACAGATGTCAGAAACACGTGACAGAGACAAGTGTAGTAGTGAAGATCCACATATAATGAATTATCGGGAAAACGCAGCTTATAGGGCAACATGTATGAAGCTTGTCGCCGACAAACCAGTTCTAAATATGTATATATATATAGAAGAGTGTTGAATGCGACAATATGTATGAACCTGACGTATGTGGGTTCATAAATCTGGTGTGTGCTATGCCTTGCTTAGTATAGCATCTTTGGCACATGTCTTTGGTGCATTCAAAAGTGCCGTATCTGGTGCAAGTTTTGGCGAACGACATTTATAGAACAGGGCTACAACAGTTTTTTGCACGATATTCACCCAAAAATGGTGCAGCCCCATTCATACATGTCACCCTTAGGCCCTGTTCACACGGTGGGTTCGGCTGCGAGTTCAGCCACGGCCAAACCTCATCCTAACCTCGCCGCAAACTCGCGACGTGGGTTTGCGGCACGGGCGCTGGGCGTGGTCTCGGCGCGGGTGGGGCGTGGCAGGGGGGCAAACCGCGCCGCGGGCCAGCCGCGCACCACCCGCGGCGACACCCGCGGCAACACAGAGAGTTCTCACATACATGTGGCAAGGCCGTGGCCCCAAAGCCGTGGCCAGACCCGCGGCGTGTGAATATTAATGCGGTTTCCAATAGGAAACCACGTTAATAAACTAGGCGCGATTTGGCCACGGAAACCGCGTCGGAACCCGTGGCCATAACAGCAGCCAAATCCATTGTGTGAACAGGGCCTTAGAGTCTAAGGAACTACAAGAACTCATTCTATTGTGTCAGGAAGCTTCTTTGACTTCCAACAGGCGGATCAGTGCATCAAGGTGGTTTGGACCAGTTTCTTCAGTCTTGTATTTCCATTTCTATGTTATGGAGTTGCGCTGTATGCTGAGCCTATCTTAGTTTTATCAAGGTTGGACCTTCATCTTAAAAAGGGCTTAGAGCAGTATATAAAGTCAGTCAGCAAGTCCAAACATACTGACATAAACTGGTCCAAAAATGGTCAAAAGGTGACAAATCAGATGGATACCAGAATGGGCCCTCTCTCAACACAACTAGGATGCTGCAGAATAATGTCTAAAGAACCTGCACATTTTTAAACCTGAACCTTTGAAAAAGGTGTTGCTTATCCAGGTCAGATCCCACAGATGTTGTGGTCCCCAGGGTAATTACTAGATGGTGACAGGTGCCCCTCAGAGCACGTGGGGCACGGCGCAAAGCGAGTAAGCAGATACAGTGGGGTGCAAAATTATTCATACCCCTTGAACTGTTCCTCATTTTTAAATGTTACAGGGACAAACTTAAATGTATTTTACTGATATGTTATTAGTAGTATAATGATGTACCGTGTTTGCCATAGAAAGTAGTAGAGTGATAACTTTTAGAGGCTAAGTACTGTATAAAGCTGACAGGTAGTCCTACATCTTTAGGAGTCACACTTAAAGTATACACACAATTATAACACAACTTATCATAAATAAGCAGTACAGGCAAAAAGAATAAACTTTGTGATATATTAGAGAAATATGTTTCCTTTTTCACTTCCCATCCTTCCTCCTTTGTTATCTATTCAATACTTTATAAATTACTAAAATAATCTTTCTTGCAGATTCATGATCAGGTTACAGCTGCTCACAAAAGTCTATGGAGAGGGGAGAGGAGGAAATGAAAGTGAAAAACAGGGACTCTCAGACACAATAAGCAGCATGGAGGACATTAGACAGCAGTATGGGGCAGTGTAGCTGTGAGTTCAACACTAAGGAGAGATAAAAGACTCACTATACAGCCAGCACCATCTTGGTGTGTCGCTCCGCCTCTTCCCCTTTCAGTAGACTCTATGAGGAACTGTAACCTGAACTCTCAGTGGAGCTAAAGTTTCCTCTGCTAGATGGATTATATTAGTGATTTTTGTGAACAGAATAAAGCAAAGGCAAAAGAAGCATTTAACTCTAATAAGATATAATACAAATTTTCTAATTAATACTTGTACTGTTTCTGTGTAGACGGTTATTTTATAATTGAAGGTAAGCTTCACAATGGGCTCAATGGAGAGCCTACAAACGGAAGGACAAAGCTATGTTTTATCCTTTCTACTAATAAACAAAGTAGAAATGTAATGGAATTTCTTTACATACAGTTTATTGATGTGTTTTTTTTTCCTTAAAGGGGTTTTTCCACAATCTCATTTCATACCTCCTGCATCCAGCGCTTCAGCTGTGTGTGCTCAGAAGGGGGCGTGTGTGATTTGTTTGAATTGCATATCATGTGACTCAGCAGGATGACATCACCAGGCCTTTCCTCTCTCTAGTGAAAGAAAAGTCTGCTTATGTATAGAATTGTAAGTAGCTACCTTGTAGCTCAGAGGTAACATTTTTGTTTCACAGCACAAAGGTCCTTGGTTCAAATCCCTGCAAGAACTTAACTTGTGTATTTTTTTTCCTCTTCATCAATGCACAAACCTGATTTAGGTTTCTTTTTTTTTTTATTTGCACAGTTTGACTAATTACTTAGGAGCACAGAGGACGGGAGTAGAGTGAAGGCACCTGGGGTTTGAACACTCAGTAGTATCTGCCTGAGAGGAGAGGTGATGTCTAAGCATGTGCGACCAGGACTGAGGAGCTCTCAGCCTTGGTCGTATCCCCTGGAGCAGCTAAGACAAAAACGGTGCAGAATTTTTAATAATGATGAATGGTGAAAATATTTATTATTTAGTTTTCAAACTTCCCACGTCAGTTTTACTTCGTGGCAAAAACCCTTTAAGGTGATGCACAAATGTATCTACATAGTAAAGGGAACCTGTCACATTAAACTCTGTGTCAAATCTGCAGGCATCATGTTATAGAGTGTGAGGGGATGAGCAGATTGATGTTCAGTTTAGTGGAAACAATTAAGTAAAACTTCTAATATATTTTATTAAACTTCAGCTCATGGCTTTGCAGTCCAGTGGTCATCCTCTTTAGTGATTGACAGCTTTCCCTGTATGATTCTGATTGTGCATGCATAAATAGCTGTCAGTCCCTTTATAGGACCACCCATTGGACTCCTAATGCCAGAGTAAGCAGAGGTTTCAATTAATAACTTAATATTGATATTAAATCTCTATTCACAGATCTATAAAACAGTCTGCTCATCAGCTCCTGGTCTATAACATGCTGCCCTCATGTACAGTGTGATAGGTTCCTTTTAATGAGAGCCCAGGGGTGACTACAGAATATGATGGACATGGCCCAAATGTGAGCCTTCCTCCTGACATTTCTTTAAAAGAGTCGATGTTTGCAAAAGAATAACAGTAAAATGAAATGCAGAATAATGAGACAGAAGGAAGACACCCAGAGACTTGGAGCAGAAGCTAGTCAGGCAGACTGTTCTGTCATCATGTAGACAGCAGTGTCTTCTTGGAGGGAGTGGTGCTAATTAGCAATTCTCTAATTATCAAATTAAAGACAAAAATTGTCTTGTGTGCAGCAAGGTATAGAAGGCATTGTTTATTTATTAGACACTTTTCACAATTCCTCATGACTGTCGCTGACAGGTCCAACTTCACCGGTCACATCACATGCAAGATGTAATTACAAGATAGAACAGGCCTTCTATCTCATCCATGGTTGACATTCTTGACAGCTGCTGTGATTAGAGAGCCACTGCTGTACTGCATTGACAACACTAATATCTATGTATAAAGATGTGATAGAGGACAATGCAAACCTTTCATGGGGTCCAAATGAAAATGCTTGTCTGCTGATACAGGAGCTGCCATTTTAACAGGGCCCCCATCTGCCAGACCATGTCGTGTGGGAGGACTCTGGATGAAGTTTGCAGTTGGAAGTAACAGAACCATCTGCTGATCTGACAGGATCTTGGCGCTCGGATTCACTCAATCTTGGAAACTAAAACTATACATGCAGAGGAGCTTGTCAAGTGTGTTTATTTATTCTTGGGTTAAAATCAAAATCGACGGTATCCTTTGGTTCTCTTCATCCTCCACACAACGACTACTACTGGAGTGCCAGTGCTATATAAATACAGGAATATAGGAAAATTACCAAGTATATACAACAGGATGTTCCTTCAGAACTTCCGTTAGACGCTTGTTAGAAGCCAAAAATTCCTAGAGTTCCAAGACTGGGGTTCTCTACCTATTGCAATAAAGCACTAGAAAGAAAGAATTTAAA
This sequence comes from Phyllomedusa bahiana, assembly GCA_025379985.1. Classification (NCBI taxonomy): domain Eukaryota; kingdom Metazoa; phylum Chordata; class Amphibia; order Anura; family Hylidae; genus Phyllomedusa; species Phyllomedusa bahiana. Next base: position 4,573 of record JAODAL010041623.1, on the reverse strand, counting down.
ATGTTAAAATACAACCCTAAGGGCATGTCCCCACTGCACGGGTTTTCCACCCGCAAAACATTGTGTAAGCACATTCTTCCATCCGGTTTCCGGATGGAATATGTGCTTCTCAATATGAAGGGGGAGGGCTTTTCTCCACTCATCGCGGAGAAAAGCCGGCCCCCGCGCGGCCGTGGGGACAAATACCCTTCACATAACCGACCGGTATTTGGCACTTGCCGTGGGAACGCACCCTAACACTTCATAGAGTATTATTAAGGTTGATACCATGAGTAAACGTTTAAAGGGGTTTTATCATTTCATTAAATGGTCTTCAGAATAAGGGGACAGTGAAAACAAGCAACTTTGCAATTGGATGCCCATTAGCAAAGCTGTCTTGTTTTCCCACAGTATTCCTTTCTTGTTTTTGTTTACACTGATATCCCAGCCCTGGAAGGAGCTCCTCATATTGGGCTGCGGCCCTTTTTATTCTCTTTTTCTTTGCCCTAAATTGTGACTTTTTTTGAAAAAGGTCTCTTGACCCGAAACGCATATTTGTAAAAGTCACCTATACTATTATACATGCGGAGCCTGTGGATTGAAATAAAATAATTTTTATTTGCATCTATTTGAGTGCGGTCAATTTTGATTTTGGCTAGATTTCAAGAAGGATAATTTCCATAATCTTATTTTTGCTTGTTCAAGATGTTTAACTGTAGCTCTATTCTCTGAACAGGGTCTTCTAACCCTAATGAGTTCATCAACTGGGATAGAAAGCCTGGCGTGCTTGGGGTGACTACTGGATCATGTGGGGTTGTATTGCCAGCAGATTTCTCATGACATGGAGAAGTAGAAACTCTCGGTCCCTTTAATGAAAGCAAAATATCTAGAAAGGATATAGACTCCTATCCATGGAGAAAGGGAATTGGAAATTGCATGAATTATCATTGATGCAGGACACGAAAGAGGAAATGTTTGAAACATTATTGGATAGTACCATCAAATGGTCATCTATATATCGACCATAGTATTGGATGCACCTGATGAAGGAATTATGAGATGAAAATATAAATTTCTCCTCCCACCAAGTCAAGTTACACCAGAAATGATGGACCTTGTGATGAGCCGACTTGTTGACTTCAGTATTTTGCCTGGACGTCCACTTCTTGTCTTTGGAATGGATGAACTTCATTTCATATTCTTCCAGCTGTCAGGGCCTCATATGATGCAGTTTAGCAATTTTCTTGGCCGTGAGATGCTATTGATTTGCTGGATTATGTTGTTTCTCTTTTCTTGGGAAATGTTCTTCATGGCTGCTCGAACCAGTGACCTTTCACTTGGAATTCAGCCTAGCACCACACTGAGCTATTAGGGAATGTGAGAACAGGTTGTAATTTGTAGTACACAAGAAGAAAAAGATTGTCCCACCACCAGGAGCAAAACAGTAACAATGCAGTTACATGACAAAAATCTGCAGAACTAAGCAGATGCAAAATAGTTGCAGGTCAAATTTATATATGAGAGCCAAGATGATTGTTTATAAAATGATGGTAATTTCATGTTCAAAGCTGTAGTGGATGGTGAGATATGGAGCCTGAAAATTAAAAGTTCAAAATGTTGTTACCTTTTTCTTGTCAGTCACACAGCAAGGGATGTAGCTGTAGAGGATGCACATTTAGCAGCATAAATGGCTCATGTTAAGTGAAGGCCCTTTTAAAGATGCAGCAGAGTTTAACTTCACTGTGATATCACGGCTTTTCATGTTCTCTCTTCTCATCTCTAAACAAAAGCCATTGAAAAGCATACAAAAGTGGAGATAACATTCTATGCCTGATGGCATGGTGTGTTACCTGTCAAATTTAGTTTTTTATACATTTTTCATTGGGGCCCAGGAGATTTATGTTAGGCTCTCTCTCCACTTCACACGAAAACGTCCGTTTTTTTCAGCGCTTTTCATTTTCTGATAAAAGGTCCCATAGACTTTAATAGTAAAAACGTCCTGCTGTCTCCACAGAACTTTTTTTTTTTTCTGCTCGTTTTTGCTGCTGGTTGTTTTTTGCAACATGTTGCAAAATACGACAGAGCAGAACAGAAAATTTATTATTTGAGTCTATGTAAAACGGCAGACTGTTTTTGATGCGTTTTTTGGCATGGTTTTTGGTGCTTTTGTCCCAGAAAATCACAGCAATTATAAGCCGTGCATTTCTGCAAAGAAAACCTGCCAAAAATACATAAAAAAACGCAAAACATGGTTGTTTTTTGAGTAGCTTTTGATATGTACTGGACACAAAACTCAGTTTTATGAATGGTTTTAGGATTTGTTTTTCAGTGACTTTTTTGTCCAATGCCGTATGGACATAACCTTATGCCTGTCATAGCAGCATCAATTTCACTGGCACTTTCTGAGCATACAGTAATGAAAGAGAACTGTATGGGAGAGTGTCATAGCTATAGCATATGGGCCTCCCCAGGTGCTATCTGGTGACAGGCTTCATTGAGCATGTAATGAAGCAATAACCTCCAGGTCTACTTGACAGTCAACACTCAAAGACTTGTGTAGGTGAATAGAAAACACTGACTAATAGTGGTTTAGTGGATGCTCGTCTTGATTCAAAAATGTCATACTTGTTACTTGGCCCAAAAGGAGCTTAGTCCAAACCAGTTTCTGTATTCGTCCCATTAAACGGATGGAATCCCAAACACCTGGGATTCTGTTACATGCCATTGAAGGTTGTTGGCTGTATTTGAAAATGCTGTATTTGGATTTTTTTGCAAACAGGTCACTCATTAGGGACTTTTATCTATCAGCCAAAGCTGAGCGCAGTAATAAAGAACAGCTTTTGTTCTGGATGACTTAACACTTTGCACAGATTGTCCATAAACTCTATTGTAAAACATGCAATACTTCATTTCCCCTATAGTGCCACTGCAGGAGAATTGGTCACGTTCACTGACATACTATGGATAATTGCCGCAAACTTGTGATGAAGATACCCCCTTTAAAGCCTGCTTTTCACAGCCAGCCTCATCCCCTTCTCCACCCACACTTCCTGTTCAGGCTGTGGGCAATTTTACAGCAGTGACTGACATTTCAGCTCTGCTATTCCTAGCTGAGCCTGTTAGAGGGACATTGGTGATAAAGGGGTTTTAACTGCAGGGTACAAGGTCACAGAACTCTTAAGGGTTAACGCTTTTTAGCTAGAAAAATAAACAAGCTCCTGTGCTGCTGATAAGACACAGCAGGGAGTGACATCATCATCCCAGTCAGTCTGCTAGAGCAGAGAGAGGTGGTAGGTAAACTAGGAAAGCTTGTATAAGGAAGTAGGAGATAAGAATTGCTCTAACTCTGAAAGGAAGCAAAATCAGAAAAGAAATGTGATAAAAGTCTTTATCTTTGACTACATTTTAAAGGGGTTGTCTCACTACAAGGATTGCTGCTTTTTATGTTAAAGATCTTGCAAAAATAAGTCACTTTGCAATATATGTCCATTAACAGTGTCCTACCATTTCCTAATTTCCCCTTTTGTATGGGCTGCATCAGCTCCTCAGGTCGCTATAGCTACAGACCTGTTCAATCTCTCATGATAGGCTGTCAGCGCTGGTTGCTATAGCTACAGACCCGGCTTCTACTGCAGCCTAGTAGAAGCCAGTAAACACGCCCTTGAATTCAAACTGAAACCAAGAAAACAGGACTGAGGTAACATGAATCAATGTAGTGAGACAACCCCTTTAAAGCTATTCAATGTGGTGAGAATACCCCTATTAAAAACAGCAAGACAAGAAGGTAAGGGTGCAGGAAGGGAATTTATATATTTTGTGCACTGAGAGCAGACATCACGCAAGGAGGATAATTTAATATATTTCCAGCTAGAACACAATGCTGAATTGGCATTTTAGTATGTAAATGTGATTTTAATCAAAGCTTCTTGTTGCATGTGACAGCGTCGTTTAGAATAAAAGCTGTTTACTACATGCCTGGTTTTACACAGTAAATGTCTCCAGGATTGAGGGAGTCATCAGGGTAAATAGCAGAGATGCAGATTAATCTCTTGTGCATTAGAAAATATCACTGATCCAATCTCATTTATATGAACAGGATATTGGCTCTTTATGTTTTGTGCGTCATCTCCCTGTAAATATCAGGTTCCTAGGTTTAGGTTTATCTTTAGAGATAAGCTTTAGACCAGTTAATAGGTTCATGTGTTGGATATTATTATTATTATTATTATTATTATTATTTATTTTTAAAGCGCCATTGATTCCAGGGCGCTGTACAATCGAGGGGTTACATACAATACATAAGTCAAACGAGTTACAAAGATAAATGAACAATGACAATTGGCACGACAGAGGGAGAAGGAAACCCCACCCGCGAGGGCTTTCAATCTACAAGGAGGGGGAAAGAGACAGGAGGTGGGGGGAGACATGTATGAGGGGAAAGTTGTGACAAGTTTAGTGAAAGGGTTGTAGGCAAACCTGAAGAAATGGGTTTTCAGGTACTTTTGAAGTTGGTGAGAGGGGGGAGAGTCTGTTGTGTTGGGGGGGGATTCCAAGGGGTGGGGAAAAAAGGAAGTCTTTTTGGGGGGTTGGGGGG